>PVLA01002232.1:0-283290 GCA_004027455.1 Hydrochoerus hydrochaeris | reverse complement strand
AACTGAAATATTAAATCAGGTAAAGCAGGATATGAGTAGAGTAATAAAAGAAATGCTCTCAGGAAGCATCTCTCAGGATGATACAGACAGAAGAAGGGAGGAACACAAAAAAAGGAGAGAAACATTTGATAAAGAATATAAAGAAAATATAGAATACATGAAGCAGATTCAAAGAGACTACCAGGAAATTAAAAACTCCTTTGAAAGCTGGCAAAACTCCTTAAAAGAAACTAAGGATAAATTATCAAAACTTGAAGACAAGTTGGCAGTGTGTGATCATGAAAGGAAAGATCTCTTAAAAATAACAAGGAAACAGGCAGTAACAATACAAAGGCTAGAAGATGACAAGAGAATCGACAATTTAAGAATAAGAAACATGAACGAAGAAGCAAGAATACATACAGATGAATTACAAAGGCTATTCACAGAAATAATTAAGGAAAACTTCCCAAGCATGGGAAAAGAAAATGACACTTGGTTATGTGAGGCATACAGAACTCCAGCCACCTACAACCAAAACAGATCTATACTCAGACATATAATAATCAAGATGCCAGAAATTCAATATAAAAACAGAATATTAAAAGCCATCAGAGAAAAGAAACAGATTACCTATAAAAGTAAGCCCATCAAAATGATGGCTGACTTCTCAACACAGACCATCAGATCAAGAGGAGCTTGGAGTGAAATATTCCAAGCCCTAAGAGAAAATAACCTCCAGCCCAGATTGATGTACCCTGCAAAACTGTCACTAGAAATTAATGGAGAAACAAGATGCTTCCACGACAAAGAGGAACTGGGGGAGTTTGTGACCACCAATCCAACCCTGCAGAGAATACTGAAGGACATTCTAGAGAGACAGAAAAAAAGTACCAGGATTTTAGAACAGTGGCAGAAAGGCCTCATTGAGTGGGGCAGGCAGTAGAATGAAGGAGAAAACTAGACAAACAAAGGCAGAAAAATAGCATAGCAGAAACGAGGCAGAGAAGGATGGCTAGAATCTCTAACATAGATGGCCTTGATACGCTATATTGTAAATAGTGCACAGGATTTAAAACCCACATTACCCACACTACTCTGCTTAGATGTATTATATTCTGTTCCAGTCATTTTTACCTGTACTAGATTTGAGGGCACAGACAGTAATCCCGAAAATAACAGGATACAGTATGGTAATCATCCTTAATTTCCTATTAACTTAATCTAAAGCTCTGTAAAACCTACACTGTTTTACCATGACTGATCGTAATCAAATCTGGTTTGTTGGATCGCTGTTTTGTATTGATAGATTTTATTCAAAGCTGTTATGATTGATAGTATCAAGTCTGAGAGTATAGGCAACTGCACTTAAGATGACAAGATCCACTAGAATATCCACTATGGTTTGATTATTACCTGCCTTTGAAGTTTTGTACTGTCTACAATATTTTATTTTTGCTAATATTGTTATTTACTGCTTTACTCAATTATACTGCTATATTCAATTATGCCTGTTGATATAGATATTCTATTGAAGCTAATAAGAAACAACGCAGTAATCATTGTAGATCACCTTGTACTGTGGCTTTATACGGGTTTTTGGTTTCGTGTTTTTATACGAATTTGTTTTGTTTTGTCTTGCTAAGTTTTGTTTTCCCCTCTAATACAGAAAGTATAGAAATACATGCAGATATTCATACATGCATAGCTGTCTACACCCTCACTGTTTGACTATCTGCTTTGTATGCTTTAATTTTGTAACTTGAGCAACTATTTCTAAGAGGACAATATGTAATTTTAACTAGTGATTTCTTATTGTTTATCTCTTTTTTGAATTGTATATTACCTCTACCCTTTACATGCTTTTGTTTCTCTTTAAATAAAATTTTAAAAAAAAACTAAAATTAGAAATTCTTTTGACTCAGCTTTTCTACTTTTTTGTATCTTCCCAAAAGAGATGAGACAGCATATTACAGGGATACATGTGTGCCCATATTTTTTTATGGTAGATTTTTTTATTTTAAAAACAGAGAAAGGATAAAACTGATACAGAATTTCAAAGAAAGAAATAGGAAATCAACACTAGTTAATATATTACATATTATTATATTGAAAACACTTGATCAGAGTACAAAATCTAGGCATGAAAGCATGATCAGTCAGTCAGACAACTGATCTTGATGAACAGAGATCAGTGGTATAGTTATATATTGTATATCCTTACACACACACATATATGTAAACATATGTATGTAAATATATATAAAATCTTTTCCCTTCTTTCTTTTCTTCTTTCCCCTATCCCATTTGTTCTTTCCTTTTGATCACTTTCTTTCCCTTTCATTTTCACAACATCTGTTGTACATTTTGGGTCTTATTTATTCTATTTTTTACACTAGGGAGACAATATAACATTTACACATGTGATTTATTTCACTTATGAGTATGGTCTCTAGTTGCAACCATTTAGCTATAAAAGCCTCAAGTTTATCCTTCTTTATAGCTGAGTAGTACTCCATTGTATAAAAATATCACATCTTTTTATCCATTCCTCAGTTAATGGGCATTTGGGTTGTTTCCAAGATCTATCTACTACAAATTTTGCAGCTATAAACATGGATGCACATATATTGCTGTGGTATGTTGTTTTCAATTCTTCTGGGAAAATACCCAGAAAGAGAATGGTTGGCTCAAATGAAACCTCTAATTCTAGTTTTTTGAGGACCTCCACACTGATTTTCACAGTGGTTGTACCAGTTTACACTCCTCCTGACAGTGGAGAAGGATTCTCTTCTCCCCACAGATCCATCAGCTTTGTTATTGGTTGATTTATTGATGATAGCCATTCTTTCTGGAGATGGAATCTCAGTGTTGCTTTAATTTGTGTTTCTTGAATGAGCAGTGATGTTGAACATGTCTTCATATGTTTATTTGCCACTTGTATTTCTTCATCTGAGAAGTGTGTATTCATCTCATATGTCTATTTTTGGATTGGGTCTTTCAAGCTGGGGGGCCTAATGTTTTTCAATTCTATAAGTTCTAGATATAAGTCATTTGGCTATGGGACAATTAGCTAAAATTATTCCCCACTCTGTGGCTTGTCTTTTCACTGTGTTGGTGATTTCTCTTGGTGTGTAGAAGTTTTTATTAAGATGCAATCCCAGTTATTGATTTCTTGAAGTACTTCCTGTGCAGTTTGGATTTTGTCTATGGTCTCTTTACTTACCCCTATGTCTTCAAGATTTCTACCTGCTTTCTCTTCCATTGCACTTAGTGTTTCTGCCTGAATATTTAGAGCTTTGATCCATTTTTACTTTAGTTTAGTGCATGATGATAGACACTGGTCTAGTTTTAGTCTTCAGCATATAGAGAGCTGGTTTTCGCATCATTATGGATTAGAGGCTCTCTTACTTTCAGTGAACATGTTTGACACCTTTGTCGAAGATAAGGTGGCTGAGTGTCTCTGTAGTTGTATCTTCATCTTCTAATCTGTCCCACTGATTCTCAGTTCTGTTTTTGCTTTGTTTGTTTTTGCCAGTACCATGCTGTATTTTATAACTTTATTTTTTAATTAAAAAACAAACAGAAAAAAAGATAGAAATGATACAGAATTTCAAAATATAATATTAAGAAATCACTAGTTGATATATTACATATTGTTACCTTAAAAGTAGTTGTTCAAGTTACAAAGACAAAGCATAAAAAATCAATAGACAATCAAACAATGACAGCACAAACTATTCTGTTTCATGTACTAACAAAAAATTGTGTATGTTTAAGTGAGCAAGATAGATAACCATGCTGATTTTACCATAGTGGCTTTGAAGTATAATTTCAAGTCAGAGGCTGTGATGCTCTTTGCCTTGCCATTGTTGACTAGAATTGTTTTTGCTATTCTAGGTCTCCTCTGTTTCCAGTTGAATTTTAGGAATGTTTTCTCTAGTACTGTGAGGTTAGCTTGTAGCATTTTGCAGCATGCAGCTGCAGCTTTGGGTATTCCTGGGGAAAGGAAGGCAAGAAGATGGGAAAACAGAAAAGAGATGAAAGCTGAGATCCAGTTGAGTTGTCTTTCCAAATGGGAGGAAAAGAACTGCTCAGCTGCCATAGTGGTGTTTATTTAGACATTTAGCAAGACAATGTCCTGTGACACCTGTTTGCCTCATTGCTTGGATTGTCTTGGGCTTGGTGCTCTCTGGGCTGGAGCAGCTTCTTCCTCTGGGTCACCCCAGGTGCTCTTTGATCTTGGGATTGTCTTGCTGCAGCCCCACACATTTGACCCATCTGCAGCATCAGCCAATCTCAACAATAGTTTGATCGAGATGGCATTAAATCTGTATAACAGCTTTGGGAGCATGGCCATTTTTATTATTGGTTCTTCCTTTCCATGAGCAAGGGATATTCTTACATTTTCTGATATCCTCTTCAACTTCTTTTATCAGAGTATAGCAATTTTCAATACATACATATATATATTTTTCTACTTCCTTTGTTAGATTGATTCCTAAGTATTTCGATTCTTTGAATGCTATTGTAAAAGGTGTGGTTTCCCTAATTTCTCTCACTGTGTTTGTTGTTTCTGTACAGGAATGCTTTTGATTTTTGAGTGTTGATTCTGTATACAACCATGCAACTGAATTTGGTTATAAATCTGAGATTCATTTGGTGGAGTTTTGGGCATGTTCTATATAGAGTATCATGTCATATGCTAATAATGTCCTTTGCTATCCTTATTCCTTTTATTTCTCTCTTTTGTCTACTTTCTCTGATTAATGTTTCCAGAACTATATTGAATAGGAGTGGTGATAGTGAATGGACATCCTTGTCTAGTTCCTGATTTTAGAGTGAAAGCTTTCAGGTTTGTCCGTTTAGTGTGATGTTGACTGTTGGTTTATCATAGATGGCTTTTATCAGATTGAGGCAGAGACCATCTATTCCAATTTTCTGTAGGGTTTTTATTATGAACAAGTGTTGGATTTTAGCAAAAGCTTTTTTTGCATCTATTGAGATGATCATGTGATTTTTGTCTATTGATATGGTATATTACATTTATTAATTTGCTTATGTTAAACCATCCCTGCATTGCTGGGATAAATCCCACTTGGTCATGGTGTACAATCTTCTTGATGATTTGTTGCATTATGTTTGCTAAATTTTTGTTGAGGACTTTTGCACCTATCTTCATTAGGGAGCTTTCCTGTACTTCTCCTTTTTGGTTGGGTCCTTCTCTGGTTTTAGTGTCAGGGTAATACTTGCCTCCAAGAATGAATTAAGGAGGATTGCTTCTCTTTGCATTTCATTAAATAATTTGAGGATTAACATTAAATCTTCTCTAAATTTCTTATAGAATTCAGCAGGACCTGGGCTTTTCTTTGTTGATAAGTTCAACTACATCAACTGATAATGAAATATTCAGAATTTTTTATATCTTCTTGATCCAAATTTGGTAGTTCATGCATATCTAGGAATCTGTCTATTTCTTCTGTTTTCCATTCTATTAAACAGTCTCAAAGTAGGTATTGATGATCTTCTCAATTTCCCCATTATAGTGATTTACCCTTCCTCAAATTGTATGAATTTGAGTCTTTTCTTTCCTTTTTTTGATAGGGGTGGTTAAAGGTTTATCAATTCTACTTAATCTTTTAAAGAATCAATTCTTTGATTCATTGATTCTTTGTTTTGTTTTCTTAGTCTCAAATGCATTTATTTCTCCTCTAATCTTTATCATTTCCTTCTTGTATAGGCTCTGAGCTTCACATGCTCTCTTTTTTTCTAGAAGCTTGAAGTGAAATTTTAGGTTGTTTAATGTGTTCTTTATGTTTCCCTGATGTGAGAATTCAACGTTATAAATTTACCTCTTAGGACTGCTTTCAATGTGGCCCACAAGTTGTGATATTTTGTATCTGCACTTTTGTTTAATTGTAGATATTGTTTAATTTCTTCTTTAATGTCATCTGTGACCCACTGACTGTTCAGGAGGGTGTTATTTAATTTCTGTGTTTTTGTGGAGTTTTAAAAGTTTTTTTGCCATTACCTTCCAATTTTATTGCACTATGGTCAGATAACAAGCATGAGATAATTTCAATTCCTTTGTGTTTACCTAAGCATGTTCTATGGGATAGTATATGGTCTATTTTAGAGAATTTCCCATGTGCAGCTGAGAATAATATGTATTCTGATATTGGGTAGAACACTCTGTACACATCTACTATGTCCATTTGTTCACAGGTTTGGTTCAGTTCTCATATTTCTTTGCTTTTTTTTGGTCTAGTTGATCTATCTATTTGTGTCAGTGGGATACTAAGGTCCCCTGTTACAATTGTGTTATTGCTTATTTGATTTTTCATGTCTATTATTATTTCTTTTATATAGTTGGGTACTGTCATATTTGATGCATACATATTTATGATTGTTATCTATTAGTCTTGGAGTTTTCCTCTACCAAGTATGTAGTGACTTTTTTTTATATCTTTTAATCATTCTTTACTTGAAGTTCAGTGACTGCAAGCAGAATAGCTACCACTGCTTTTTTTCTGAATTCCTGTTGGATGGAATATTGCTTTCCATCCTTGACTTTAAGTCTATGAATTTCTTTTTGAATTAAATGTGCTTCTTGTATAAAGCATATTGTTAAATTTTGTTTCTTGATCCATTCTGCCAGTCTTTTTTTTTGATTTATTGATGAATTGAAATAATTTACATTCATGGTTAAATAACTGATATTTATTTGCTTAGTCTTATTATGTTGTTATGTTTTGTTTTGTTTTGTTTTTATTGTTGGTTCCCTACTTTTACACTCTGATTAATTGCTTGCCCTACCTGGGGGTTTCTTTCTATTGTTGTTCTTAGAATTGTAGTCATTCTTATCTTTTTTAAAATATTTTTCAGTGTTATACATACAGTTGGTTTGATGGTCTTGAATTTCTTCAGTTGTTCCTTGTCATGGAAGTATCTTACTTCTCCATGAATTTTGAAAAATAGTTTTTCAGGTCATTTCAATATGGGTTGGAAGTTGGTTTCTTTCAGGACTTAAAATACTCCACTTCAATCTCTTCTTGATTTGATGGTTTGTGTTAAGAAGTCTGCTGTGATTCTGATGGCCTTTCTTTTACTAGTGATCTATTTCTTTTCCCTTAACAGTTCTGTCCAGTGCTGAATTTCTGAGATCTTGTTTATTATATGCCTGCTTATAGATTTATTTTGGTCATTGCTAATTAGAGATCCATATGCCTCACTTATATGTGTGTCCAATTCTTTTCTTGTGTTGGGAAATTTTCTCCGATTACTTCTACAAAGTATTTTCATGCTATTTGTGTTGACTCCTGATTTTTCACTGAAACTAATCAGCTTTATATTGTTTTCTTGGCATCCTCTTGCAGTTACTGAGTTGTTTTTTCTTGATTTCTTATTATTTTTAAGAGATACTTTACTTCCTGATCACTAATTGCCACCCTATGTTTGGGGTCTGAAAGTCTACTTTCATTCATGTTCAAGTGGTTTTGCCATCTTTCAACGGAATTTTTAATTTCCTGTATATCCATTAAATCCATTTCATGCATTCTATTTCCTTCCTGTATTGGGCATTCAGAGTTTCCATAATTTTCCTATACTTTTCTATATTTTTACCTATGTCTACTCTAAATTTGCTGAACAATTTCTTCATTATGGTTGTAATTTCTTTTTTTACCTGAGAGATTATTTTTGATCTTATATCCTCTGATCTTATTTCTATCTATAGATTCATGGATTTTTTTCTTTACTTTAGTTGCTATCTTTTCAGACATTTCAGGTGTAAGTCTTCCATTTTCCTCTATCTCATTGTCTTCTGAACTTGGTCTAGTTGGGCGGGTGGTCTGTGGTTTTGTTTTGCTTCTATATCTTACATTTTCTGTTTAAAATTTTTTAAAATTTTTTCTGAGTTGATTCTTATAATCTGTGCAGTAGGTAGCTTTATCACTAGTACTGAGGTCTCCCTAGAAGTGTCAGTTCTTCAGGGATGTCTTCTGTGTGTAGGAGGTTAGTTAATTAAGAGTGAGATGCTAGTATTTGTTCAGCTCAGTGCCCAGTCCTTTGTTGCTGGGTTGTTTTGAGGTTATTACTCCAGAGATTCCAAGTATTGTTATGGAACTGAGAACACTGATTACAATAGTTGTGACATCCTACCTAAAGTACTATATTTCACAATAACAATAGCATCAGGCACAGTTTAGAACCTAACAAACTGTGGTGACTTTAAATTTTGTACCTTAATCCACAGGAGCAAAATCCACAGTTAATAATAGAACCCTTCCTAAACTGGGAGCTATACACAAAGTTTTTCCCTTACTAGGATGGTTTTACCCTGTGATGGGGAAATCTAAGAAGGATTGTGGATAAAACAGAGAAAACTGAAGAG
This sequence comes from Hydrochoerus hydrochaeris, assembly GCA_004027455.1. Classification (NCBI taxonomy): domain Eukaryota; kingdom Metazoa; phylum Chordata; class Mammalia; order Rodentia; family Hydrochaeridae; genus Hydrochoerus; species Hydrochoerus hydrochaeris. The sequence goes on along the minus strand of PVLA01002232.1, from coordinate 274,919 downwards.
AAATAAAGTAGAAGCAAGACTAGAGGACAACAGATGATCACACAAGCTTCAAGAAACTAAAGAGGGCAAAGGAGAAAGAAAGAAGAATTAAGCAAGGTATTATGAAAGCTAATTGGAAACATTAGAGATTGTTCACTCATGTGAAAATATGATTAAATCTAAAGGTAAATTAAAGAAATAAGAAAATAAGACAAATACATTAAAGCAAAAATATAGATAAAAGACAAAAAGAAAAAAAAAGGAAAAGTAAACAAACCAGTAAAGAAGGAAGGAAAATAAAATATGACTAACAAATTCCTCTAGTGTCCACCCAAACTAGAGCCCAAAACTACTGGATGACACTGCCCGGCCTGTGATGCCATCTGTGCTGCTCGTGAGGTTGACCTTGGCTCCAGATGTGGGGCCTGGACCGTAGTCTCCTGGCAGTACTGCCTGTGTGCCCTAGGGGCCTCCCACTCCTGTCCTGTTTCTCTGGGCAGCATCTCTCTCCCCATTGCTGTGCTGCTCTCAGACAGAGACAGGGGCACCTTTGATTCCTCCTGGTCCTTGCTCAGCCTTCTGTCTCCTCATACCCTGGCAGTCTCTTTCCCTTCAGGACCTTTGCTGCAGGATGGGAGGGATGCTGCGATGCGGCCTGGTCCTCTGTTCCTGCCTTTGCAGTTCAAGGCTACTCAGCCCCAATTCTCACTCCTATCCTAATGGGCAGTGCTAACTTCCCACCTGCAGCTTTACGAGGTCCACCGCCCCTGCCACAGCCTCCACTGTGGTACTGGGTGAGATGCGGAGAGGTGCTGTGGGCTGCTTTTCTGCTCCTGCCCCTGGCATGGGGACAGCTGGGGGCTGCATAGTCTTGAGGTGCAGGGCTGTTTAATTACCAGGTCTCTCTAGCCTCAGGTCACAGGGGAAGTGTTGTCTGCTCTACTTACTACACATGCACCCATGCAGTCTTTAATCTTGTCCCTAAATGTCCCAGTTAGTGCTCCAGTGCATAACAAGAAAGGGAAGGAAGGAAAGGGAAAAAAAAAGAAAAGGAAAAAATAAAAGAAAACTGGCCAATTGTCAGGGTGGGAGCAGTTCACTCAGGTCTGTGTGTGTGTCATGAAATTTACAGCTGGCCTGCAGCATCCTCTGTTGGGAGAAGGCAAAAGAGTCAGGGACCTTATTTTCCAAGTCTGTCCTGTGTAGCTGAATTTAGCCACACTATTTTAGTACATCCATGTTTTTTTCTTCTATTAAGCTTCCAAGTATGGCAGGAATTCGCCCAAAATCCAGTGACCTGTCTGCAGGCTGGTGAGTTGGCTGTTTTATTAAGTCCTTTACCTATGTTTTGCTTGATCTATAAACCTTTTATTTGAGACTGATTTTGATTTGAGGATGCATGTCCTTCCCCTTTGATGCATTTATCTGTATTTTTAGCTGAATTTCTCTGAGTAGCTCTGAATGAGGCTCCTCTTCTATACAGCCATCCAAAATATAAGGTTAACACTTAGCAGGATCTGAAACAGGAAAACCTTTTGGTCAATGCTGCAAAAGTTAATAAATTTTTAAATTTTATTTTTATAATGCACAATCTTTATAAATATAAAATTAGAATCTAAATGTACACACAATTGTATGCATTAAATATGGATTTATATGTGCATTGTGTTTTTAAGTCTCCTGTGATGAAAGTAATCTCCTATGTCAAGGGACAGTAATCCCTTAAATCCACTTAACTTATTTACACTTTTCTGAGGAAAAAAATACTTAGGTATAAAGACATTACATCAATTTTAGACAAGTGGAAATCCTTCCTCAGAGATCTTAACCAGAAACTTTAAAGATAAACAACGTTTTGCATGTAAGAGGGCAACCTACTCAAAATCTTTGCAGACATGTCTGTCTGTGCATAGAGTACTTTAAAATCCCTGTTTAACGAACAACTTACACTTGATGAGCCTATTACTAAGGCATTAAATAAACCGCATTTCAGTAATAAACTGAAATCTTTTCTTCAACCTCAAAGCATAAATATACCTCATGGCAACAATTTCTTCTCAAGGAAGAATTTTCAGGTTGAAAATGAAGGTGTTTATGTTCATATTTGTTTCTAAAAATGTCCATGCGAAGATTGACACAACTTGTCATATCCTTTGTGAATATTCATAACTATTTTATTTAGAGAGCATGTTATTTTTTCATACCGTGTAAGAAGTCCTCATGTCAGTTCAAGGCAGAAGAGGATATGGATAATTAATCAGAGGAATAAAAAGTCCCTGCTCACCCCCAAAGAGTCCAGTGAAAAAGACTGACACAGGAAGCACATGACAACTCACATTTGGGTCAAATACATGCAGGAATAAATGCAGCTGGATGGGCTCATGTTGTGGCATGTGAGATAAAAGGCCTGAGGGCTTTATGAAATCTTCAACTTGATAAGAATCAAACATACTCCAGATACAATGAGACTGCACAATGCAGATATAACCATAATGAATCTGTGTTCATGGGATGCTACTGTACCAAAACAAATGTTTTTTGAAAAAAATTTATAAATACAGAAGCCAGGGATTTAGCTCAGTGGCGTAAGTGCCTGCCTGGCAAGCACGAGGTCATGAGTTCAATCCCCAGTATCAAAAAAATATATATATGGAACCAATTAACAGAAACATTAGGAATGAGACAACAGACTTCCTGTATTAGTCAGCTTTTCCTTTGTTGGACATAGTACCTGATACCAACAGCTTGGAAGTGAAGTTTATTTGGCTCAGTTTCAGAGGAATTCAACCCACCAATGAGTGTGGCACCTCCATAATCCAAGTATGAGCATTCCCACAGTAATTTCCATGTTGTGTAGGAAAAAATAAAGAACATGTGTGTAAGAAAGCCTAAAAGATTTTTTAAAACTATTGAAAAAATAAATTGTGATAGGCCTGAAATATTTCCATAAATACTAGTGGTATACCCTGAAGGGAACTAGAAAATGCACTGTGTATGAGCAGTATAAATTCCAGGATGTAGTTGTAAGAGTGTGTGCAAGGGGAAGCTGGGAAGATGGCAGATCAATAAGCAGCAAAGTAAAAGGCCTCTCTGAGAGAAACAGCCCAGATGCTGAAATATAGCAGCCTGGAGAAGACCAGATGGAAGGAGATGGACCCTCTTGACCCAGGAAGAAACTAAATGAAAGAAAGAAAGAAAGAAAAAGAGAGAGAGAGAGAGAGAAAGAAAGAAAGAGAGAGAGAGAGAGAGAGAGAGAGAGAGAGAGAGAGAAAGGAAAGGAAAGGAAAGGAAAGGAAAGGAAAGGAAAGGAAAGGAAAGAAGGAATGGAAAATGTGGACAGAAAGCTGTAGCCAGATGTGCTCTCACTGAAGCCAGTCCCACTGTGTGTGAAATGCCACTGGAATCCAAAGATGCTCAGTCATGGGGAAGTTGGGGGTTGGTGAGCCTGAGGCCTCAGTGAGAGGATGCTGTCATGGAGGGGAGCAGTGGACTGCAGATTTGCAACAGCTAATGGTGAGTGTGGGGAACTCAGTTCTCCCACAAGAGTGGGCAGTTGCCCGGGCAACATTTTGGAGCCAGGCAGGATAAGCCTGGAACCAGAACTGCAGTCGGCTTCCACTCAGCCACTCCTAGCACAGAGCAGACTGGTGAGAATTGCTTGGACTGAGTCCCACCCCTGTATGTAATCCAATAGCCAAGGACAAGATTTCCCCTAAGCTATCCCTAACCAGCCCTGTCCACATGGCACACAGTACAGTGGTGAAGACTCCCAGTGGTTGACCAGCTCAGAACGGAGGGGCCAACCTGCCCCAGCCCTGCTTGTACTCCAAAGGTCACCAGAAGATTGGGGAGGGCAGCAACCCCTAGCCAACATGCTTCAGATTAATCATAACCAATACAGGAAGTGCCAGCGGCCCCCACTATCCACTTGTCTGTAAGAAACCAGAAACATGACAAAAGGAATAAACAAAGGGAAGTCTCCAGCCTCCAACCCAAGCAATACTGGCCCAGGAGAGGTAAACACAGAAGAGACTGGGGGTTGTACACCTGCAGTTTCTGAAGAAACAGCATCTGACATAAAGGGAACAATCTTGGTGACATTATAAAAGAACTTAAAACAGAAATAGTAATACAACTAAAGGAAGACATAAGAAAAATAATAAAAGAAATGCTAAGTACCTCCCAAGAAGACACAGATGGAAGAATGGAGGAGCCTAGAAAAAGGAGGGAAACCTTCAATGAAGAATATAAAAAAATCTAGAATACTTGAAACAGATTCAAAGTGATTACCAGGAAATGAACAATTCCATTGAAAACTGGCAAAACTGCTTGAAAGAAACTAAAGATAGACTATCAAACTTTAAAGACAGGTTTTCAACATATGATCAATCACAAAAGGAAAGATCTCTTAAAAATAACAAGGAACCAGGAAGTAACAATACAAAGGCTAGAAGATGACAAGAGGAACTATAACTTAAGAATTAAAAAATATGAGTGAAGAAGCAGGGATAAACACAAATGAAACACAAAGGCTATTTACAGAAATAATTAAAGAAAACTTCCCAAGCATAGGAAAAGGAAATGATACTCAGATATACGAGACATACAGAACTCCAACCAGCTATAACAAAAATAGATCTACACCCAGCCACATAATAATCAAGATCCTAGAAATTCAACACAAGAACAGAATGTTAAAAGCAGTCAGAGAAAAGAAACAGATCATCTATAAAAGAAAACCCATCAAAATCACAGCAGACTTCTTGACACAGACCATCAAATCAAGAGGAGCTTGGAGTAAAGTATTCCAAACCCTGAAACAAAATAACCTCCAACCAGATTGATATACCCTGTAAAACTATCTTTCAAAATTAATAGAGAAATAAGATGCTTCCATGACAAAGAAGAACTAGGGGAGTTCATGACCACCCACCCAAGCCTACCAAAAATACTGAAGGACATTCTAGAGAGAGAGAGAACAAAAAGACCATGGTTTCAGGAACAGTGGCAGAGGAGGCTCACTGACCAGGGCAGACAGTGGAATGAAGGGGAAAAGTAGACAACCAATGGCAGAAAAATAGCATGGCAGAGATGAGGCAGAGAAGGTTGGCCAAAATCTCTAACATGGATGGCCATGATACACTAATAAAAAGAAACACAGCAGAGTGGATCAGGGGACAGGGTCCATCAAGATACTCTATATAAGAAACATAATTAACCTGAAAGAGGGTTTAGGGACTGAAAGTCAAAGAGGAGAAAATAATGCTCTATGTGACAGGGAACCAGAAAAACGTGGGGGTAGCTCACCCTTTGGCTGCAGATTGGTTGGAAAGACATAACACTATTATACAATGGAGAACTACTCAGCTATAAGGAAGGAAAATCTTGAGGCTCTTGTAGGTAAATAGATACAACTTGAGACCAAGCTCAGGGGTAAAAAGTTTCAGAATCACTTAGGTAAATAGCAGGTTGCCTCCCTAATGTAAAAACTAAAGGAGTTAGTGGGATACACAATGCATCCAGGGAAAGTGAAAGGGGAGGAATTGTCTAAACAAGGAAGGCAGAGGACATTGGTAATCTTATATCATGACTTGAAACCCGTATTGCTTTCATCGCTCTTGGTTAGCTTGGTTATATTCTGTTCCAGTTTGTCTACTTGTACTAGATTTGAGGGCATAGAGAGCTATTCCAAAGATAGCAGGATATACTATGGTAACCATTTTTAATTTCCTATTAACATAATCTAAAACTCTGTATTGCTTTCACTGCCTTGTTTTGACTGATTTTATTTGAATCTGTCTTGTTCAATCACCATATTGTCTTGAATGATTTTATTAGAATCTGTTATGTTTGATAGTATCAAGTCTGAGAATATAGGCAACTACTCTGAAGACAATAAAATTCACTATGATACTCATTCTGGTATTTCTATTATCCTCTTTTGAAGTCCTATAATGTCTCTGGTGTCTTGTTTTTATTGATTTTGTTCTGTGCTGATATGTTCAATTTTACTGTGCCTGATGATATGAGCAGTTCTATTGAAGATAACAAGAGACATCATGTAACCATTGTAGATCAGCTTGTATTGTGATTTTAAAATATGTACTATGTCCATCCTTTTGTTTTGACTGACTCCATTTTGTTTTTTGGGGTTTTTTTGTTTGTTTTTTGTTTTGCATTTGGTTTTATTCTCTTCAAAATAAAAAAATAAAAAAACAAGAGTGTGTGCAAATAAAAAAGTGTGCAAATGTATACCAACATAGAAAATCTAATATTATTTCTCAAAGCAGTATATTATAAAAGACATATATTTATCACATAAAACTGTTTGGTGACATTTAGTATACATTCTTAATTTTTGAAACTATCAAATCCCTCTCTACTACTATATTTCGTTCTTATACCATAATCTGGTAAGACCATGTATATACTTATGGAATTATGTATGTGTTCTGAAGTTAGTACGCCTAAAACTTAACTAAAATTTCAGGTGCATTGTAAAGAAAGACATTTCAGTATTGTTAAAGGCTGAGGGAATATTTTACCAGGGTGGTTTCCATGTGTTAATTGCAATTCTGTTCTACTTTTTATGCTCTTCCCATTATTGTCTCACATTCTACTTATACTGTACATTCAGACCTTAATTTGTGTTTACAAAATTTGAAACTGTTCTCCTTTCCATTAGACTACAGAGTCTCAGAAAATGTTTTTGTAGTTTATTAACACCAATTCAAACTTCATTAACTGTAGTAACTAAGTATTACCTTCAGACAGGAAGACTTTTGTTGCATATTCTCCTCCAAATGAAATCATTTAAAGTTATCAAACTGTAAAATTATAATATCTAAGAACAACCAAAAAGGCCTATTTTTCCATAACCTTCTTTTTCTTGCCCTCAACAGCTAATCATGCATAGAGAATGATGTTTAATTAAATGGTAGAAGACTTTAAGAGAGTCATATAATGAATAGTGAAATACAAAACCACTCAGTGCTGACAACTGAGTTGTCATTGTACACTGTACAATACATAAGTGTCAGACTAACATCTCCCCACGTTAGAGGAAGACAGAGGGGAATTTCAATATGTGCTTTTATTACTTTACAAACATATTAATGTTTCAACGATACAATCACTTTCTTTAATCTACTGATAATATAAAATTAGCTAATAATGCAAGATATTGAAGCAGAGTTTTATTTATTTATAGTGTCATTTTGTTATAATTGGATCTTCATCCTCTCTTTAGAATTTATCAGATAATAAACCTAAACCTGATTACAAATACTAATTTTATTAATTGAACTCTGTTTTCATCGTTTAACTACAAACTTTTAAAATATAATTAAATAATAAGAGAAGAATCTCTTTTCCAGTTTAACTGTAGTGTTATAATATGCACCCTCAAAGCAATAGTATTTAAGTGCAATGATGCATTTACTCTTTAATGAAAGTAGTAGTGAGAAAAGGTTGAGACCAAAATTCTATAACTTTGTCTTAGGATCAGAACCCAATCCAAATTGTGGAGGCAATTTGAGGTTGACATATTTCTTAAATTGCGCAGAAGAAGCACTTCTTGAAAGATTTCTTTTCAATAATAAATTATGGAAATATGTTTGGGCTATCTGGAGAGTAGCAAATTTGGACACCTTAGTTTCTACTTTACCTACACTTTGGTTACAAAGTAAATTGCTCTGTAATTACCTCAAATAGAATTTATTCTGAAGTACATTACATAGTTTTCTGCTTTGTTTGTCTTCTAATCTTCCAGAATGTTATTACTCTACCTCTGACAATTTTTCTCCTTTCTAAGAATATGGACCATGCATTCTCTCTTTTTTTTGGTAAGAAATACAATTCCTCCTGACAAAATACTTGTCTTTCTGTCCAATCTCCCAGTGTCTAAACACACCAAATAGTGCTACCATACACTTGCTAAGTAAACTCAATATTTCTGGTTTTCTGCCTTAGAAACCAGTTTCAGCAAACATATACATTAGAAGCCACTGGGCTTCCATTTGGTGAAAAAGAAGTTTTTGGAGAGAAAACATACATAATGTTAGAAGGTGGGTCATGTCTTTAGTCCTCATCTGACACATAGCTTCTAGCTTTTAATTCTTTTAAAGGTAATTTAATAGAGATTATAATTTATGTGGCATAAAATTTCTCATTACAAGTGTTCAATTAATGACATTTAGGAATTTCTAGAACAATATAGTCACCGTCCCGATGCACCTTGAGCCTGTCTGCAGTTAAGCCATGTCTCCCCACTTTGCCACCAGCCTGTAGCAATGACCAGTTTGACTTTTTTGGAGATTCTTAGATAAATGAAATAATATGATATGCATTCTCTGAATCTGCTTTTCTTCACTTAATATTTTTGAAGCATTTCCATTTATAGCATAATAAATAGTTCATTCCTTTTTATTGGTGAAGAGTATCTAATTTTATGGATATGACATGTGCTTTTACTCGTGTATCAGTTGTACAACAAAAATCTAGAATATGTCTAGCTTCAAGCTTATGTTAACAATCGTTAATGAATGCTTGTGTGCAAGTGTTTGTGTGACAAACGTCTGGGTGTATCACAGGAACATCCCTAGCAGTGACATTGCTGGACCATATGGAAAATTTATGTTTTACTTTTGATTAACTCCAAGGTTGTCTTCCTAAATAGTTGCACCATTCACTTTCCCACAGCATCATTCAAAAGTTCCATGTTCTGTACATCCTTCCTGGTCCCTCCCAGAGAGTGATTAGAGGAGGCTGGTTGTGGTTTAGTTTGCGTTTCCATAGGGATTCACCATACCGAGCCTCATTCTGTGCATTAGACATTTGAACATCTTCCTCAGTGAAGTATTCAATAGGATTTATTGCCTTAATACTAAATCGTGAAAAGTTATATACTATAGGTACAAGTCAGTTTATCATGCATGTGATATAGGAATATTTTCTCTTATTTTGTACTTTGTTTTTTGAAGTATAATGCTTTAAATTATGATGAAATCTAACTTATCAATTTATTATTTTATGTGCTATATTTTGTATCACATGACACACTCTTCACCTAACCCAGGGTTAAGTGCTTCTATTTTTTTTCTAGAAACTTTAGTGTTTTGCCTCTTAAAGTTTAGTCTGATTATTTTGAGTTAATTTTTGCATGTGGTGTGAGGTAAATTCTAAATACTTATTTGACAAGTGTATTTGCTTATCCTACTATTATTAGTTAAAATGACTATCCTCTCCCTACTAAATTGTTCTGGCACCATTGTTAAAAATCAAAATGCCACTAAAGTACCCTAAGGATCCATTTCCAGACTCTCATTTCACTGATTTCTATGTCCCATCCTTATGTCAATCCTTTTGATTACATTTGGCTTTAGGTTAGTTTTCATTTCAAGTATTCTACCCTCCAGTTCTGTTTTTCTTTTTAAAATTTGTTTTACTTATTTTAGGGTCTTTCAATTTCCAAACAAGTTTTATGACTGGATTGCCAAGTGCTACACACACTTTCTAGCACTTTAAGCATTAGACAAGATTTCTACTTTCAACCTCCCTGGGAATCAGATTTGCCCTCCACTTAAGGAATCTGCATGAATCTGTGTAACAGCACTCACTTGGCTTGCTGAGAATCGTGCAGTAAAGGAGAACAGAGATGAGAAACCAAGAAGTGGAATCCTTTGATTACCTGACATTCTTGCCCTCTGCAGAATGGGAATGAGTCCCCAGGAAGATGCCACTGCACTCCTGGGTTGGGGAGGAGTTGGCAGCTGGGGGAGCCAAGGCAGCCACCAGTCTTTATAGGGCAAAGTACCAGAGAGGAAAAGCTTCAAAGACAGAAACTCAGATTTGCAGATATTCCTCTCAGCACTCAGCTGGCCCTACTGGCCAGCTTTGGAAAATAGGGAAGTAAAACATACCTTAGATGGGTGTCTGGATTCATAAGGCCGATTAGTTACTTTTGTTAATGTACAAAAATGACGGCTTGCAGTAGCATTCAAATGAAAGTATTAATCAAGAATCAAAATACATACAATAAAAGTACAACTTCATTTCTATGATTTTATTAAATTTAGAAGACCAAAGGAATAGGGAAACTATAAACTTAGAAGACATTCCTGACTCTTCTAAACAGCTAAAAATACTAGGAAGCCATAACCAGCAACACATTGGTTGTCACACCTCTCTGCAAGAAAATTGACTACTCATTAACCCTTGCCAAATCTAGCTGGCCAGAGAACTCTTCTGAATGCATAGCCCATGCAGGGAAATCAACAGCCTATGGTATATTTAACAACTGAGTGCAAAGTAATTTCAATAGTTTGTGCTCACTCTTCCCACTTTTGGCTTCTGAAAATCTAATGCAATTGTGTGTATATTTGAAAATAAGTCGATAGTAATGTAAAACAATTTTTAGGATGCTATGCTTTTTCTCAGCATTGCCTTCTAAGTAGTCATTGTCTTTATCAAGATATAAAAGATGTTTTCATATATTAACTCCTTAGTCCTCCTACTGCATCTGTGATCTTGAATATTTAATGTCCTGACATTACTTAAAAGGCTTTTTAATCTAATATAATCAGTATAAAAATAGAAATGTGGGCATACATTACAGAAGTCCCCTACTGTAGAGTCATTTTGACACTCAAGAAAATTTGGTGAAATGAATTCTAACTCATCTATGGATTTTCACTGTGTGACTTGAATATATGCAGTCATAATGAGGCTGGAAATTAACTTGGACTCCTACTACACATTGTACGACATAATGATATCCAAACGCATTAAAATTTCAAACCAAAAATCTGAAATAAGGAAAGCTTATAATTAAATACAGTTTATATTACTTATACTCATGAATGGTCAGAGGTTTCTAAGAATCATAATAAAGCAATAATGTTAAATTTTGACAAGCTTTGAACAATTTAAATATATAAAAATAATAAAACTACCATAACAACACCATAAAATAAAAATATAAATGTCAAACTAAGAAAGCGTATCGATTACTTTCATAAAAGTCCACCAGCTAAATATTTTGACAAAAGCTCAAAACAATCTATCACATTTAAACCCCAGTAACTTAGCAGAGGAATATGCAGGTTAAGGTCAGTTTGCAGAGAAGAGAATAAAAATTGCCGGAAATCAAATGCTTTCAATGCTCAACCTTTTCTATGCTGAAGAGCATAAAAAGGAACAGTAAAAGCTCAGTCTGGCTTGGATGAGTTCTAACGCCACAGAGGTGCTGCTGGGGCAGGCCCTGTCGGCTCAGCAGGTGGGGTGGAGGCGCATTGGCCACTTGCGTTTTCTTCTTTGTTGAATTCCTTTCCTGAAGTGCCTCCTATCAGCCGGGGAAAGTGTGTGGGGAAAGTGTGTGCTCTTTTTGTAGTAAACTCAGCCTCTGTTTGAAAACATCTTCACTTCATCTTCTAACTGGAACAGTAAATTAAAAATTTAGGTAAATAAATCTAAGTTGAAAGCTCACTTCCTTAGTACTTTGAAAACTAAATAGGTGGCCTCTTTAACACTTTGTGATAAACTTCACAGATAGTGGTCCGTGTTTTCTGTAAGTGAACATCATATGCTGAGTCACTTATAAGAAAAAGACATTTATTTTTGACATTTTTAGGGGCTGGGAAGTGCGGTTCCAAGACGCTGGCAATGACGCAGGCTTCCTGCTGCATCACAGCTCAGCAAAGGGCACCACAGGGCCACGGCCGGGAAGGATACAGCTCCCGTCTCCTCACCAAGCCACTGATCCAGCCTGGGGTCCCCTCTCACAGCTCACCCAGCCCTCATTGTCTCCCCCAGGAACTGGACCCCCAATGCCATCAAGACGGTTTTGGAGATTGGGTCCCCATAAACTTTGGGAATATTTTCAAACCATGTTACCAGCTCAGGCAAAAGCAGAAAGCATTGCACAGTGACACTACTGCCTATGTTCTTCATATCATGTCTGTCTAGCCCTTTATCTACTAGTTCATCTTTGTTTATTTGCTTTGCTACCAGGAGTTGAAGTCAGGACTAGCGCTTGCCAGGCAGGCGCTATGCTGCTGAGCTGTATCCCTCGCCCCCAGTTCACCTGTTCTCAGTGCATTTCAGTGTGTCTTGGACACGCTGGCACCCTTTCTCCTATTTAAGCATACATACGATCCACAAAATTTAGTATACAGATCTATGTAAGTCTCAAGTTTACTGGGTTAAAAGATTGCTAGAGAGGTGTCTGATCATGGGGTGTTTGTGTATCACTAGATCAATGGCTGATAGTCACAGCTGCATGTGTCTTAGGAGGTGAAGGCCTTTGGGGAGAAACAGTCACTGGGGATGAGCCTTTCAGGGAGTCTTTGGGGATGCTGGGGCCCTGGCACCAACTCACAGCTGCCGTGAGGTGAGCAGCTTCGCTCCACCAGCCTTTCCACCATGATGTCCATGCCTGGGAGCCAGCAGACCACAAACTAAAGCCTCTGAAACTGTGAGGTGAAATACCCTCTTCTCTGAGTTGCAGGTGTCAGCAATTTTGTCCCGGCCATGTGGAACTGGCCAATACAGAGTGATAATGAATGCTGAGAACTGTACGGGACCGTGGAATCCAGTTCAGCCTCTGTTCTCAACCTGGATCCTCCACACTGGCTTTGGTGGTTCTTAAAATACTTCTTCTTCAGAGTTTGGCCATTCCTCTACGGTATGCCCAGGAGTAGATTTATCATGAGCTTCTTTACTTAATTGGACCCAAGGTCTTTTTTTTTTTTTAATCATTTATATGTTTTGAAATTTTCTCTTTGCCTTCAAACACTGGTCTTTCTTGTATTCCTTTTGGAACTCCTTTTAGATGTGTTTCCTCTCCTAATTTCATTAACTGTCCATGGGTTCTGTATGACTATGTCTCTATAATTTTCCCCATCCTACATTTGAATATCTGACAGGAGACTTAAATTTTCCACTGAAGTGTGTAATGAGTATCTCAAATATAAAATACAAACATTATACATGTGATTCTCACCCTCACTCTATGGTGATTTCTCTCCACTGTGTCTAATCTCAATTATTAAAAGAACCATCTCCACATGTGTTCAAGTCAAAATCCTTAGAACCACTTTTGGTTTTCTGTTTCTTAACCAGTTCAGAAGCAAATCTAATCAGCTGTGAATTCAAATACATCTAGCGTCCTATTAATCCGGACCACTGTGAAAGCATTTCACATCTGGTTTAGGTTGCAGCTGAACAATTCCATCACTGGTTTCTGGTTTCTTTACTGCAGCCCAGGCTATAGATAGCCTCACTATAGCCCAGGCTGGCTTTGAACTCGAGATGATACATGCTCCTCGGCATCCCAAGCAATGGAGTTACAGGAGTGCATCACCACACTGGCTGTGCCTCAGCGTCTACTATCAATATAAACGCAACCCTAACAAGTCACGCCCATGCTGAAGGCCCATCTCCCTGTTTTCCTCTCACTCTGCAGTGTGAAAGCCGGAGGCTGCCAGCCAGCCCGCGGTGCCTGTGTGTTCCCGGTGCCTCCCTTCCCTCCCTTGGTCGGTCCTCTCCTTATCCTCCATGCTTCAGTCACACTCATCTCCTCACTGCCCCTTAACACCGTCCACCAGATCCCCTGCAGGACCTTGGATCCCTTTCCCCTCTCTTCCTAGAGTCCAGGGTCCAGGTGGACTGTCGGTTTGTTCTTTACTTCCTCAGTTCTCCATCTATGCATTACCATCTCAGAGTTTTCTCCACTGCCCTCCGTGAGACAGCTGTGAGACTTCTCCGCTTTGCCAGGCTGTAGTTCCCAAAGTGGCCGACACCACTGTGATCTCCATTTTATGCCAAGTTGGCTGAGCCTCCAGACCCAGGGTTGGGGTCGGTATTTTCTGGATGTTTCTGTAAGGATGGTTTTAGAGGACTGAGTGTAAAACAGGTTCTGTTCCATAATGTGAGTGACTCTCACCCAATCAGCTGAAGGACCTCAGGGCACAGAGGCTGAGATTCTGCAGACCAGGCGAAGCTCTGCCAGGAGACGGGGTCAGACTCACACTGCTACAGCGGCTCTAGCCTGCCCGCCCACCTGCAGATTCCAGGCCTGTCAGCCTTCACAATCCCATGACCCACTTAGAATAAATTACACACTCATGCGTGCACTCACACACACACATGGACACACACAGGGACACTCTGATGGGTCTGTTTCCCTGAAGAACCTAAACCAGTGTAACCACCCAAAGCACCGCTCAAACACCAAGTGTTTGCCTGTTCTCACTGAGGCCCCTGCACTCCGAGTTAAACCCTGTGCCCCTCCTCCCAGGTGCCAGAGTAAGTATTTCCCATCTCTTCTGCCTTCAGGCTGTGTTCTGGGTAATTTTCTCAGGATGAATTTCTATCCAACTAAAAATTCCCTCAGTCTTTTTTAATCTGGTATTTAGCTCACTGTGTAATTCAACTAATGGTACTTTTTGAAACTATTTTTAGAAATGCTAATTTTCCTTTTTTGAAACCACCCTTTTTCACTGTGTGTTGTTTTCTGTCATATTTTCAATTCCTTTTATGTTTTTAAGTGCTTCAAACATTTATTTTGGTCTAAACCGACTCTTTTTTTGCCTATTGTTTATTGTTGACTACTTCCTTGGGCTTTTTAAATTTTATTTTAAATGTTAACTAATGTGTAATGGATCCCTTTTTACAATTAAAAGTCTCATGGGAATATCTCTCCTATACTAACTTAACTTGATTTTATAAGTACTAAAATAACACTGACTTTTTCAGCTTGATAACTCTGATGCCTTTCATTCTCGTCCTGCATGTGGCCTGAGTTTGATTTTTCCCTAGAGTTAGTCTTAGAGAAGTTCCATTTTCTTCTCCGCACACCAGCAAACATAGCTAAGCCCTGATTTTGTTGAACGTGTAGTTTCTCAGATTTTCCAGCCTAACACAGATGGTCTCAGATCTGTCTGTTTCTCCGTAGCCCAAATACGATCACCTCATCTCCCTGGGCATTGTACCTGGGCCTCCTAAATCGCCAGAATGCCGCTGCTAAATCCTCTCAATCTACCACTAATGCAGCCAAAGGTTGAGTACTTGTTTTTCCTGTTACAATTTGAAGTTTCTTCTTTGTTTCTGGATTTCATGTATATTCCCTTCTCTTCCATGAAGGACATAAAATAATAGTAAAATCACCCAGAATGTATGTTTTTAGGATGAAATAATTATATCATGTATTTTTGTTATGATGAAGCCTGTCATTAGATTTTGTTGTTATGTTTTTCCAATACGAGAATTTCATTCCTTATACTAACACAAGATTATGTTAATGTTTATGTAAATTACTTACATATAGTGCCTATTTCTTTCTGTGTTTTTTTTGTTTGCTGAATTTTTGCTGTTTACTTTATGTCGCATGACTTCTACTGGACAGGTCAGCTTTTCCAGTTTGTTGTTCCATCTTTTAGAACATTAGCTTCTCTACAGCTACAGGATAGTTACCAGCATGAGTCCTAACTTATACGCCCATTTGAGAATTCTACAACCCAGGTATGGTAGCATGATTCAATACAGTTAGGGATTTGATTTCTCCTGGAAAATTTCTTTAATTTTTCCTTTGCAGAAAAGAATTCTTTGTCTCTCAAGAGCTATTTTATAGAAGTTTTTCTCCTTCTTCCTCCGTTTTCTACTGCTCCTCCTGCTCCTCCTGCTCCTTCTCCTCCTCCTCCTCCTCCTTCTTGTTTTCCCTAAAATGACATACTTTGAACATTCAGACTTCCTGCCTTTGTACATGGGTCCTCATCCCAGATCCCTACATGTGTCCAGCTTGCTGTTCCTGAGAGAGTAAAGCCTGACTGGGATCCATGCTGGGCTTTGACAATCATCCACTGGCTTAAAGCGCTGGTTTTCAATTCCTTGTTTTTAACAAATGAAGCTGCCTTTTTTTTTTCTTTTCTTTTTCTTTTTTTTTTTTTTTTTTTTTTTTTTTTTTTTTTTTTTTTTTTTTTTTTTTTTTTTTTTTTTTTGGTGAGGTTATCTATGATTGTATTTAAATCTGATATTTGTTCATCTTGTAATTAAAATTATTATATGTTTGCTTTTCCAGAATATTATAAATAAAAAGGATTTCTAAAAATTCAAAAACCTAAAAATACTATATATCACTTATAAAAATCAATATAATGTGCTATTAACAACAGTATACAAATACTTTACTTTACATAGAAAATATATTAATATTTTTGCAAGAAAAATCTTGGCCAATATATGAGTGTTACAAACAAAAAATTAATATGGCATGAAACAAATTGAAATAAGCATGTACTTAAGGAAACTTCCTACATGCAATTGAAAATAAAAATTTTTTTCAACTCATTTTCACAAAAGTTAATACAATTAACTTGTCAGTACCACTGGATACTTTCTGAAATGGACACTTATCCAAAGCCAGAATGCATTTTAATGGCTTTAAAAATGTACCACTTTGAGCTAATGATGCAAGTTGTAAAATTCTCTCTTAAAGATTCAACCAGATATTGATACTCTTGTATTCACTATATTTCCAATATTTTGAAACAAAAATGAATATTCAAAAATGAGATCCATAAAAGCTTCTTTGCTTTTTCAATGAGGGATCTACTGTGACCTTCATTACAAAGAATCTGAATTTATTAACAAGAGGAAAAGTTAATTTATGTAATGGTTAACTTCATAAAAACATACAGTTTCATGCATTTAAGCTGGGTATAGTATTATTTGCGACACTGGCCTTTTGTAGTGTCCTCCTAATGCGAGAATATTTAAGAGCTGAAGTTTGGACTAAGCTTTGAAAACACCGAAGGCAAAAATTAAAAGGACAATTTTCATTTAGCTAATGAAGGAGATACTTTTATTATTTTTCTTTTCTTCTTTAGACATTTTAGTATTGTATTAGGAATATAAGAAAACCAATGAAGGAGAATTACTCTTTGCAATCGAGACTTGATCTCATTTTGAGTAACATTATTTGAGCATAAAAGTAATGATTTTCTTTTCAACATAGGCTTTTCAAAGATTTTCCCTATGCTTTAGTGTGATTTTATTACATCTAAGGGCCATATTTCCCCTCTGCCCCAAGAGAAACAAATTTCCCATTTTATGAAGTCAGCAGGAAGCCAGACTCAATTTCCAAAAATTAACTTCCCAGGGAACTTCTCCTCAGACTGACTGCTGCCACAGGAGAAAGTTATACTCGGCAATCAAGGCTCACTTGCTGAGGCAAATTAACCCTGCAGCATGAAGACACCAGTGAAACCAGAGAGAACAATGAGCTGTGCATTTCCTGAAAGGAACAAGGTCCCTCGCAGACAGATGAAACTGAGACAGCTTAGAAATGTGTTCCTAAAACCAGTGTGAAAAATTATCCTTTGGGAGACCAAAGAAAGAACACTATAATTTTAATTTGCATTTGCGTTTCATTCTAAAGTTTATATAAGTAATATACCAACATACATTGATGGTACAGGCTCAAAAACTTTAGTAACATAGGGTCATGCCTAAAATATTTGAATATCAACGCCAGACTTCTGGAAAACACAGGAACAATTTTCTGCATGAGGCTGAGCCTTTTAATAATGCAAGACATTCCCATTCTTTCTATTAGAAAAAAAGACATTACTTAAGAAAAAACACATTGGGCATTCACTGCCTAATTACGTTGGTGTTTTCTGTTTTCTAATTGGCTGTTACGATTTTTTAACAGAGAACTATGGGATAATATTAAATTGTTGATTCGATGGCAAGAAGAAACACTAAGACAACACCCAGGATTTGGAGGCAGATTTATTTACATGGACAGGCACTGCGTGGTCCAGGCTTATATGAGACAAGCAGGCAGGAAGTGCGAGGCAGAATGGCTTGTCAGTCGGGGATCAGCTTATGTACTGTGCATCACAGTGACCAGTTGTGCATCACTGTGAGCAGCCGTTTCTGAGACAGAAGCAACCAGAACTGGAACAGGAACTGTTGCCCGGGCAACTAACAAACTGACATATATGGAGGAGGGGGTAATTTTGTGCCATATTATCATCCAATGTAAACCGAAATCTGAATGATTAAATCAATCATGATGACAAATCACTTCACTATACTCTTGAGCTATAACCTTTCTGAAAGCTTTAAAGAAATGCCTTGAAAATAAAAATGTCAGAAGAAAATGAAGTAAAAGTTCTCCCTATGTAATGTGGCAAAATAATTTTCCTGGCATGAGTTCATCTTAAAACAGGTTACAGAGATTATAAATTCCATGTTTAATTGACCCTAAGGTACACATTCTTTTAAACTACTGCATGCCATTGGAACTGAATTTTCCATTACATCGTGGTATCTCATGATTGTGGGAGGCAGGGGGCAAGTAGGACGTAGCTCCCACTTCTTTGGCGTAATTAACCACAAGGTGAAACTCCAGGGATGATAGTGAGCTTTGTCTAAAGATACATCAGCTCACCAATTCTACTGGAGTCTCAGTCTGTGACTGACCCAGTGTTACAAGTCATTCAGGAAAGCAAGACCCTGGAGGTGCAGCAGTTTCAGCCTAGGTTAACCTGCTAGTTCATTTTAATTTCTGCTGTAGTTTGGTTCTTTGGTGTCCTCCTCCAAAGCCCTAGGTGTTCAAATTTTGGTCCCCAGCTCGTAGTGCTGTCAGGAGATTGGAGCCTTTTACAAGTAGGGCATTGTCAGAGAAAGTTAGGTCATGGAAACTGGGATATTTGTCCTTTTTTCTCTCTTTTCCTTGCTTCCCAGCTGCCACGAGGTTAATGGACCTTCTGTGTCACATGCTCCCACCATTATGTGCCGTGTCACTACCGGCCCGAAGCAACCATGGACTGAAACCTCTGAGCTAAAAAGATTGACCTTTACCGCATATTCAGTTGATTGTGTATTTTGTCACAGTGTTATGGTTTAGATATAAAATAGCCCTCAGAGCCTCATGTGTTTGGAAGGTGCTTGGATTACAAAGGGTTACAGGGACTTGGTGTTAGATCCCTTGGAAGAGGTGGGCCTCCCTTCCGCTTCCCAGTGACTCTCTGTTTCCCAGCCTCCGTGCAGTGAGCAGCTCTCCTTCTCCAGACCTTTCCACTGTGCTTTCTTGCTTTGGAGCTGAGCTGCTATGGATTAAGAATATGAATGAGACTAAACCTCTCCTCTTGTGAGTGTGGGTGTCAGGGGTCTATCCTATTGATGAGGAGAGTGACTGAGACACACAGTGCTAGAAAACTAACACATTCATTTAGGTAAGAAAAGGATATCAGTAAAATTTCACATTAAACTAAATATGAGTTCCTTTAATAAACACAAATTAAAATTATAAATGTTAAGAAAATATTATATCTGTTTAATTGATAGCATATTTCCTTTCTTGTTAGTACTTAAAATAACTTTCCCAAAATCTATGTACCTAAAATGATGTTGTACAATCTACTGTATGTTAAGTTCAATGAAAATGTTATACCTATATAACACATATGCATTAGACTATGAGAAAAAATACTCTTTGCATTTGGTCTTTAGTTTTCTTTGTCTTTCTCCTATCCCTTTCGGTTTTCATTGCTGCAAGTTCCTCATGATTCTCCCTGTCTTTTTTTCTAAAGTACTGAAAAGTACAAAAAAAATACACTACAAAAATTGATTTAAACTAACTATAAATCTAAAATATTACAACAATTTAAAAAATTCTAAATTAATCAAAGGAGTTGAACATATATTTCCACCAAGGACAACTAAAGATGGTCAAATGAATGCATGAAAAGGCGCTCAACATCATTAATCACAGTTTATAAGTGATATTAAATTCAAGCAATGGAGAAAGTTACCTAAATGAGTAATATCAGAAAGGATACTACGAAGTCTTTATCAAGTGACAATAAACTATATCATAAGTGGAATCCAAGGTGTAACAGAAAAGACACATTTTATAAAAGATTTGGGAACTAATGTCTTGGAAGAAAATGTCTCCAGAAGGCAGCTATTGTTGCAGATTCTAAGAGCTTATGAATGGAATATCTTCCTGCCAAGGGAAATAACAGACTTCAAATTTTGACATGCAATCTTTCCTCATGACTTGAGGAAATCAATTTCCATATTTTCCACCCCCAACCTTAATACACTGGAGGTATGCTCCAGGCACTTATGCTATGTGGCCTGAACGCGCAGGGACGCCTCCAATCCGGGGCTGCCCATCCAGGCTGGATGCCACCAATGTATCCACTGCTGTGCACACAAAGGACTGGTGCCACTGGCACTCCTTTGGCACATTTGAAACCCAGAATCCAGCATGCAGACTGTAGGCCTAGGAAACTTGATCTTATTCACAACCAAGCATCTGTGTTCTACCTATTCAATTCAGAGTCAGATCCTGGGCACAGTTTAATGCTATTCATATCCTTAACAGGTTAGGAAGAAATCTGATTTTTCTTTCTCATTTTTCTCAGCCATTTTCTTTTACCCTGACTCTTCTGTACCTATTTCCAAATAGTTTTAACTTTTTACAGAAAATAAAATTAGAAAACTATAAGTTTCACAGAAGCTCTGATTGCTAAATAAGCCCTACTAGCTGCTTAAAATTAAACGGTAGTACTGTAAATATGCAAGAAAGACACACATTGATTGTAAATTATAGAACCATATCCATACAAGAATCATTTACCTTCTGCTGTGTATTACCTGGTAATTTTCGCAGTTTGCAGTAGTGCCTAAGGAAAGCACAGTCCAGTGTAGTAACTATGCTTGAAATGCACTTTCTCCCACTCTTTTGTATATAGCCTCCAGGCCGCTGAGTGTACCCCTGGGCCATTGTGTTTATTATTATGGGAGGCGTTCACGCATCAAAATGTTCAGTGAAAATGTAAAATCACAAGGCATTCTGTTAGGCATCATTTAAATGTGAGTCCTGTCTCTTTAAGTTCTAGAAGTTGCATCATTTTACCACCATCTTCCTGGAATTGAAACAACCAAGGGAAGATAATGCGGTGTGAGGAGGTGCAAGACGCTGCTTTATGAGCTTGTTTATTCTGCAGAAATTTTACTGCTGCTCAAACTGACTGCTTCCTTAGTGCCTTAAATCAGGCAGCTTAATCTGTGGACTCAAGCTCGGAATAATAAACCTCACAGAATTCACAGGCTCAGGAGAACAACACTGAATAAGGTCCTTTATTACGACCCTATCTTGACAATGTTTCTCTGGCTTTCATTGCTCTAGGGATTCACAAGAGAGATGCCAGAGCAGTAGGTTGTCTTCATTCAGTAGGGGCCTGCCTCTTCTGTTAATCACAGCAAATATTGAAGAAAGCAACTCAGATAGGAGAAGTCTCTACAGAAGCTCAAAAGCAAGCGGGTGCAGAAAATTGTTCCACTTCATGGTAACAGACAGAGTTTGAAAAAGGAGACATCATTTAATTATTTTTTTAAATTTTACTTGAAGAGAAAAAAAAAAAGCAAAATGGAAAAAAGGGTAGCAACAATACAGAATTCCAAAGGAAAAAAAGAAAAAAAAAACACTAAGAAATCACTAGTTGATAAATTGCATACTGTCAGCTTGGAAATAGTTGTTCAAGTTACAGAATTAAAGCATGCAAAGTAGACATTCAAACAGTGAGATTGCAAACAGTTCTGCTCAACACTCTAACAAAAACTTAGTAATATGGTTATCAATCCTACACACTTAAACATACATGCAGTTATATCCTTTCAAACACTTTCTTTTCCTCTCTTTTTTACAATAGCAATTACACATTTTGGGTTTTATTACTCCTACAGTTCTTATTACTTTTTAGACTAGAGACACAATGTGACATTTATAAATATGATCCTTATTTATTTCACTAATGAGGATAGTCTCAAGTTGTCTCCATTTACCTATGAAGGCTTCAAGATCATCCTTTTTTATAGCTGAGTAATATTCCATTGCATAAAAATACCACATCTTTTTCATCCACTCTGGGGTGAGTCATTTAATTATATCCTCTAGCTTTCTCAATTAAACACCTTGAACATTACAATATATGACTCATCTGGGGAGTGATAATGGGTCACACACACACACACACACACACACACACAAATGTGTTATATATGGATATGAGGAAGGTAGAAGAGTGTACCATGGTTTCCCAGATTTTACATATTGATGCAGGAAAACTTTAAGAATTTTACTTCCTATAAACAGTGTAACAGAATGTAAATAAAAGGGCAAAATGCATAAGATAAAATAAATATATTTCTATAATTTCTTTTTTTTTTTTTTTTTTTTGTCTTTTTGAGACAGGGTCTCTATACAGTTCAGGCTGGCCTTGAGCTCACTTTGTAGCCCAGGCTGGTCTCAAACTCACAATGATCCTCCTGCCTCAGCCTCCCGAGTGCTGGGATTACGGGCGTGAGCCACCATGCCCGGCTATTTCTATGATTTCTACTGGTGTTGGGTCACTGACTTTGTAGTCATGAAAATATGACTTTGAATTTGAGTGAGGCTACTTATAAGGTGTGTGAATCTAGGTTTTACTGAAACTCTCTTAGTCTTGTGGGCTCTGCTTAGACAGTTATGGGGCCCCAACACACAGTGCTGATGATACTTCAAGCTACAGGGTCACAGTGCGACCTGGCTGAACACCATCTGGTAGATCCCATCTCAGCTTAGACAACTTGGTCATGAAGGGAAATATAGTAAATGTTGTGTCAGATTATTTTGCTTTTGACAAATTTTACAGGTTAAGATACAGAGCAATTACTTTGTCCTCTTCATAATTATTTGAACCAAAAGATGCAAAAATTTATGTCAGTGAGAGGAAGCCAGAAGATCATTGTCAAGTTCTCAATTCCTTTTGAAAGAAAGTCAGTGCAGTGAGAAGAGAATGCTTTAGTAAAGGTGTCCACCAATCCAAGGAGCACTAACCTCTCAGCCACGCTGATCTTCCAGTCCATGCATATGGCATCTCTCTCTCCAATCATTTAGAGTTTCAAACATTTCTTGACAACAATTTGTAATTTAATACATAAAAATCTCAGACATGTTTTGTAGGGAATTTTTTTAACAAATTCTACATATTTTGATGATTAAATGATATTTTAATTTCAGTTTTAATAGATTCATGGCTAGAATGCAGAGATAGTGTTGATTTTTGGTGTTGATATTATATAAGGAAATGTTGCTAAATTTATCTACTAGTTCTAGGACAGCTTGGACAATTTTCTTGTTTGTATTCTTGTCACTTGGCAAACAAGGACAATATTATTTTTTATTTTCAATTTACGTACTATTCATTTTCTTCCCTTACTTGTGTGTACTGGTTAGACTATCTAGTTCCATGCTGCTTAGAAGTCACAAGAGCAGATATGCCTGCATATTTTTGATGTTAGAGGACAAACATTCAGTTACACTACATTTATTTTGGTCTTTATTTTTGTATGACTGTTGCAGTCAATGCTTTTCTTGCTTTTTACTCTGAAACAGGATCTGACTGTGCCATACAGGCTGGTCTGGAACTCACTCTGCAGCCCAGGGTAATTTCAAACTCGTGATCCTCCTGCCTTAGCTGTCGAGCGTAGGTGTGCGACACCACTCCCAGAATAGCAATTTGTGTTTTAAATTTGATTTAGCTTTTTAAAAAATTCATAGGTAACATTATATATTTTCATCTGGCTTATGATATTATGAAGTATATATATCATTTTTGTAATCACAGCATCATATTTTTAAGAATACAATACATCATCACTAAGTATAACCACCTTGTTGTATAATAGATTTCTGGAGATTTATTCCTTCTGTCCAAATTTAATTGTATACTCTGTGACCAAAGCTCTGGTTACCAATACTCTAACTTTTATATCTATAAGATAAACTTGTATAGACTCCTTTGCAAAAAGAAAAAATAGAACACATGAATTCTAAAATATACAGGTAACGACAACATAAAAATAAGTATTCTATAAACGTTGATCAGGTCCTGCTGGTTGATAGTAATATTGATTTTTTTCTCTATCCTTCTTGCTTTTCTGGTTAGTTGCTTAATCATTTGTAGGGGGAAGATGTTAAGTTCTTCATATGTAATTGCAGATTTGTCTATTTATTCTTTGAGTTATAATACTTCTTTGCTTCTTACAGCTCTTACCCCTGATACTAGGTGAATATACATTGATTATCATGTAGTGCGATGTACCAGCTCTTCTATCATCTTAGTGTCCCTCTCTGTCTCTGATGATCTTCTTTGCTTAAAGTGTACTCCATCAGATTTTAAAGTCAACACTTCTTTCAATTAAGGTTTGCATGCTATATCCTGTTTGGTTCATTTACTTTATCTGTATTGTGATATTGGGAGCATGTTCCTTGAAAGCAGCACACAGCTGGTAATTTTTAGATATTCTTTTGATCTTTGTCTTATATTTGGTACATTTAATCCATGTACACATTATAATTATTGACATGGTATAACACCTCTGCCAGTTTATTTCTTAGTAAATCTGTAATTTTAGAAGTCTTATATTAAAAAATGTGAAGATACTGTTAGTTTCATTTATTATTATCATCTTGAATTTGTCACAACTAACAGATATTGATACATGATTGCATTGGTATATATTGCATACAGCCCATTCTTTATCCAGATGGCTTTAATTCCCACCTACTGCCCTTTTCTGTTACAGGATGCGCTATAGGAATAGATGCGTTGTTAGGGATCCTTGGGTTCCTCTTGACTGTAACAGTTTCTCAGACTTTCATGGTTGTTTATGTTTTTGACAGTATCAGAAGTGCCAGTCAGGTATGTTATGGACTGTCCCCAAACTGGGCCTGTCTGATGTGGTTCTCAGTACTATACTGAGCTGCGAGTTTGGGAAGGAAGAGCAAAGAAGCAAATGCCATTCGCATCTCATCTGGCCAACCGCATGTTAGCTCAGGGTGATGCGTGGTTCATGCTAACTGGACCCCTGCAAAGCATCTGCCAGGCGCTTCCTGCTCCCCACTCCCACCACATTCCACTCCTTGGGAGGAAGTGTGTGCCCCTCCTATGTCAGCAGTGAGGGCTGTGCTCCATTTCCTGGAGGTGGGATATCCACATAAACTGTTTGCAGTGCTGCAACCCACGCCGGTCTCTTCCCTTCTACTCATTCATTTATTCAATCATTAGTTATATCTATATGAATGCATAGGTATTTATTTTATTCTGAGGGTTATGATACAATATTGTGCGCATGTGTGCGTGTGCGCACCTGTGCATGTGTGATGTGAATCCAGCTCAGCATACTGGGAATTCTTTCAGTGGGTTCTTCCGTCCTTTGGCATAGCCTCAGCATCAGGACTGGTTTTTTTCTTTTCTGATGACAATCCTTTGTTTGTTTAGCATTTACCACTTCAATGTTTTGCTCTGTTTCTTCTTCCTCCATTATTTTTCAAGCCTTCTAATTGGTTGCTTGAATATTCTTTAGAATCCATTCTGATTTACCAGTACTATTTTTAGTATATTTTTTGTGAACTTTCCTTAGCAGTTACTTTAGGTATCATATACCTTGATGTGGTCTACTGAGATTGGCATTTCACCAGTTAAATCAAACATAGACACCTTATCTCATGCTCTCCCCACCTGTCTTATAACTGTCTCAAATACCTCCCCCACAGACATCTAGAATGGCATTGGAAAGTACTATAATTAATGCTCTAATATCAAACTTAACTCAAAAAAACTCAACAGTCCAGGAAAGTCAGTAGTCGGCACTGTGGCTTTACTCTTTCCCTCCCTTGTTCTTCCTCCTTGCTGCTCTCAGATTCTTTCTTCACCATTTCTCTTCTGATTAGAAAATTTTCTCTAGCTGTTCTGTTAAGCTAGGCTGCTGATCACACTTTCGGTGAGTTTTTCTGCACTGAGAAAATCCTGACTTCCCTTCAGTTGTGAAAGATGCTTCTGCCAGTTCCAGGGCTGTGAGCTGACAGTTCTCTTCTTTCAGAACCTGAAAGCCGTTCTGGCTCATCGTCTCATCTCCTTGGTTTCTCAGGACCAAATCATTGTCAGTCAGGAGAAACAGAAAGAGATGGAAACATATTAAAATATTTAGGAATTCTGAAGCGCTTGATGTTAACATCTGAGAGCCAGTTACATCACAAGGCAGTGTGGGGTCTGTGTGTTTTACTTCATTTTGTTTTGCTTGTTAAGATGGGGAGCAGAAATCTACAACCAAAGATGACAAACATAGAAAGCCGAAGCCATCAAGGAAAATGATAGAAATCCAGAACCCCTAGGAAGACAGAAGGCCTGGGGTACACTGCAGAGCTGGGTGCACAGAGCTGAGAGAGCAGCGGAGAGGGGGCAGTGAGGGTGCTCCCGGTGGCTGCCTGGGCTTTTGCCTTCCACCTCTCACCCACCCTGACCAACCAGCTTCCTGTCCAGAGGACAGCAGACAAGCAGAGCCTGAGGCCGGACTCTTCCTCCTCCTCCTCCTCCTCCTCCTCCTCCTCCCGGAGAAGGAAATGGCTCAGACCTGAGGGAGAAGCCAGACCCTAGGCCTTGGGAACAGCTCCTCCAGCAGCAAGCACAGGTCAGTGTTGGGGTGCACCATCCCAAGGAAAAGGAAGGGAAATTGAGGGTCCATCCCCTTAGGGTACTTCCTGCCTACTGCTGAACCAGTGGGCCGCCCTCAGCAGAGCCCCACTTTCCTACTTGGTTGCTGGGAGGACCAGGGCTGCAAAGGAATGTTAAGCTCTTCAGCTGTGTAAATATCCCAGCAGCCCCCCACCCTGCCCTCGCCCGCCCCTGGCTTGTGAGGGCTCCTCCCAACCTGACCTCCAGTCCTGGGGAGCAGAGCCCTTCTTCATCTTCTTCACGCTGGGCACCACGCTGCTCTCACTGTGACGCAACATCCACGTCCACACCAAGACCTACTGCAATCTGTGGGAGCACCGCTTACGTTGCACACATCCTGTCTCCCTTTCTATCCCTCCTTCTAACTGTATTTGATATTTTCAGATTTTACCCTGTAATGTAAAAGAGTTTGAGCTGCTTTTGATTTCTTGTGGCTTTTTTCCCACATTTTTCTTTATTTCTACCTTGTGTTTTGTCCATTTTCGACTGGAGTGTTTATTTGATCTGAATTCATTCTGTTTGGCATTGTAAACATCTTCCAGACTTTTCACATTTTTCGTGGTTTTTCCTAATTTCATCCTTTAAAAATCAGATTTGGCAAGCTATTGTCCCTACAGGAGCTGAGCCTCACTCTGTGCTGCTGGAGTCCCATCAGATGGGTCTGACACTGCCACTCCGGTTGTATCAGATGCCCCAGGCCAGAACTAGTGCAGATTTCTAAGGCCACAAACTCCCTTGCTGCCTTGAGCTCACTTCCGGCCTCCTTGGTTTATTCACCCACCCTCAGTCTTCTACATCTGGGACTGACACCAACCAAACCACAAACATAACCTGTTTTGACTTCTCCTGTGCTTCTGAAAACCATCTTTACTGCACACTGTTTGTGTAGATGTGGCAGCCAGAGCCCAGCCCTGTCACGCTGCTTCCCACACTACCTCTGGGTCCCGCCTGCCGACTGCTGTGTGGACTTCTCAAGATGGAAATTTTTCCTGAAGATCTTACCCCAGCCCTTCAGCCTCGTCAGCTGTTGGCTCCTCCTAAGGTCCTATTGCATGCTCCACAACCTTATCTTTCAGGCAGGGCTCCTCCACCAGAGCCCACATCTGCTCCGGGCTGCACCTGCCCATCTGAAGTCATCTTCTTCTGGAGCAATCATGGGAAGAAGGACATATCATCTCATTTCCTTTCAGGAACACTGGAGCGTTGAAATCGTTAGGGTGGCTGTGTGAATCTTGAAAATGCAGAGCTAACCTCTTAGCAGGAAGTGAAACCACTTTCCAAACTCTGTCATGTGCACAGGGTTTGCTGGTGCCCACACCCACAGGTAAGGCTGTGGGCACACTCCTGTGACACCTTGGCTCTGCCCAGAATTGCCTGCACCCTGCCCACTGCAGGTGCCCACCCCACCCTGAGGGGAAGCACAGAGGCTGCCTCCCCAGGCCTCTGGTGGTGACTGCCTGCGTTGTGTCCCCTCCTGCATCCTGCGGGATCTCCAGGACCACAAGCCTTTGCCACCCAAGACCCACTCCCTGTCAGTCTGACCGAGGCCGGACTGTGTCCTGCCTGTGACCTTAGCCACACTGCGTCTTTTCAGAGCCTTTTTCTTACTCTTGAGACAAAGTAAGACTGCTTTGGTTGTGATAAGGTATAACCCTCCTCTGGGTTGCTCCATGAATGCCCCATGACAGCATGTTAGAGGACAAACCTTACCTTTTCACCAGGATGCTACACTCTTACCTTGGACAGTGTCTGCTTGGGCTTCACCATCTTAGAAGCAAGATTAGAGGCTCACAGTTAGAACTCTGGATTTTGACTTATGTTTGGTGGAGTTAGCATCTATCTGGACTTGAACAAAACCATTTATTCTGGTTACTCTTGAGTGTTCAGAGCTACAAAATCAATACAATAAGGTCTCTGATGCTTTTACTTCCCTCAGAGGAGCTATGAGATAGGACAAAGACAATGAATGGGAGTGTCAGTGGTAGCTCAGGAGAGGCCCTGGGAAACACTGTCCTCAAAGTTGTTAGTTAGGCACATGTGCAACAAGGAGATGGCACAGCGGGAAGCAGGAGTCTCTGCAGGGAGATCACGGTGTTTGGCTTTGTGTCGTGGGAATCTGTACAA
This sequence comes from Hydrochoerus hydrochaeris, assembly GCA_004027455.1. NCBI lineage: Eukaryota > Metazoa > Chordata > Mammalia > Rodentia > Hydrochaeridae > Hydrochoerus > Hydrochoerus hydrochaeris. Next base: position 246,243 of record PVLA01002232.1, on the reverse strand, counting down.
AGAACGTGAATCTGACATGAGTTAGGCACTGGCAGGAAGCAGGGAAATTGGTGGTTGGCTGCCCTAATAACATCTTTGATCTGTAACTAGAGAGAACCAGAGCAGGGCTGAAGCTGTCTATGGTAGAAGAGCAGTTGCTCTTCCAGGGTGGCCAGGGGCAAGGCAGGCTGGTCATTGCTAGTGTTCGCACAGTAGCATTTCTGGTCTGTGCTTCTCCATTCCCATCATTTGATCGCAGAGTGAGCTCTGTGGCTGGTTTGGGTGTGTGACTGCTAGCTGGGGACACCAGACCTGGCTGTGGGTATCACTGTGTCCAGATGGCTGTCCTCATCTTGGCCACAGAAGGGGGTCTGCCCCCTCACATTTCCTCCCTCCTTCCTGAGCCTTCTCATTTTCATTCATGCAGTTTCTTCTTGGTTGTCTTCTAGCCATGGAACCTTTGAGAGCAATTCTGAAAACACTCCAGACGTTTAATTCAACAAAGACAACACATGCACATAACATTTTGCATGAAATTTCTGAGGGACTTCGACTCCTGCAACCTTGTAATAGAAGCTAGCTGTCTTCCATGTGTCCCTCTGGCCTGCAACAAGTTTTCCTGCTTTTAAGGGCTCACCATCTAAGCCTAGACAGGCCAGGTGTTAGTCTTAACTCTATATTTCTATCTTGTGTGTCCTCCAACAATCTGTGGTTGATTTTCCTCCTCTCAAAGGAGGGAAAATGATAGCACTTACTATATAGGTGATATTGAAAGACTATGCAAAAACTATAGAATAGAGCAGAAAAGAATAGGTGGAATGCAATATGTAGAACCACAGAGCACACATGACATCATATAGAATGTTCGTTCTCTATTTAGATTAACATGGAACCCTTAAGACTGTGGTTGAATGTCCTCACCGCTCTGAAGTCTTCCCCAGCTTCCCATACTTTGGGCTACTTCCTCTGTCTCGATGAACACTGAGTTTTCTGTTCCACTCCACCACTTGCTGCCCTGCCCTGGGAGTTTTCCTCAGCTCTCTGCCTGTGCCTGGTCCTTTCTGCACCTCCATTCACTACCAGTCCATCCCAAACTACACACAATTTCCCAAAAGCGCTTCAACACTGTGTGCTGCTTCCCTTCTGCTCCTGAACAATGGGCAGGAAGTGAAGGTCCCTCGAGGCGTAGCTCCAATGTCACATGGCCCTGCACACCTTCCCTGACCCCTTCCACATCATTTTTTCAGAAAGAAGCTGGCAGAGGCCCTGCACCCACATCCACTCCAGAATGTGGGTGCCGCTGCAGCATCTCTATTTCCCTGTAAAAGGCCTGGAGATGAGGACCTTCAGATGTGCTCAGAGAAATCTGGGTGAGGGAATGGGTTTCTGAGTAGATGAACAGATGCGGTTTTCTCCTGGGGGAGGGAGAACATGGCCATGATTCTGCCCATCAGCTCCTGTTTCAGATTTGTTTTTAGGTCTTGACTCCAGAAATGGCCCATCCATTTATAAAATGGTAAACAGTTCCAGTCCCAGGAGACATGGGTCAGATTGAAAGTGATGGTCCTGTCCTCAAGACAGATGTGGCAGGAGGGCAGTGTGGCATCATCCCCCGTCCAGAGCCTGCACCTGCCATCAGCCCCACACGCTTCCTCCTTCATCATCCTGAGCCCCTGGCCGTTTTCCAGCTGTACAAGGTCCCATCAGAGAAAAGAACAGATAGCATTTGTGCAGGCCAAGACCCTCTCTCAGCAGATCTGTTCATTTTCCAGGTGGGCTGAAAATCCTCTCCAGGTCCTGTAGGAATCACTGTCCTCAGTGAGGGTCTCACGGACAGCGAGGGTCCTGGCTGTGTCCAGGTGAGCAGGACCAGGGCATGGAGAGGGATGGTGACATTCGGTGCTCATCTGGAGAAGGCAAAGCCTCTCTCACACTCTGAGAAGTCTCAAGAACTGGGAGGAAGCACAGATGGCTGCGGATGCTTAGAAACTAAAAAGTATGCTGGCTTTTGTGACTTTATTGTGGAAAATGAATAGCAGTCATGCTACTCATTCATTCAGTCATCCATTTATTTAGCAATGCACCGTGACACTGTGTGTTCATGCCAGGAACTTTGATAAGACCGGGCGGTGCACCAGCTTACACGACAGCTGTGACTGCGACCTTCTGAGACATACAGTAGTGAAGAAAAATAATCATAAAAATATATCTAATAAAGCAACCTGGTTAATGGATCCACCTTGAGACCACACTCTTAAGTGAAATAAATCAGACTCGTGTAAATACAGCATGTTTCTCTGGTGTGAGAAACTAAAAGAACCAAAGTACATAATAGATATGAAATAGGAAGAAATTGTTCAAAACAGAAAGAAGAATGGGGTGGTAGAGGAAGGGAAAAGAAAAAAGTGAGAAAAAAAGATGAACTAGAAACAAAGCTTTGTAAATCAGGAGGGGAACAGAGGCTGAGGGAAGAGGGGGTGGAGGGGAAAGGGGAACCAAGCACACCACACACGGGTCACGTCAGCTATGACGAATGGAACCATTAGGTGTATCTAAATGTACCAATAAACTTAATTTTTAAAGGCATTAACAAACTATAAAGTATAAACAGAAATTCTTTGAGGTGCTCAAAATCATAGAGAGAGTTAGCTCTCTGTTTAGATTAAGATGGAGCCATTAAGACTGTGGTGGAATGTTCTCACCACTCTGAAGTCTTCCCCAGCTTCCCACACTTCGGACTACTTCCTCTGTATCTAAATGTACCAATCATTAGATGTATCTAAATCTACCAATAAACTTAATTTTAAAAAGCATTTAAAAACTATAAACAGAAGTTCTTTGAGGTGCTGAGTGTTGAGCCCAGGGCCCTCCTAGTGATCAAAAATATCCTCCACCAGTTTTTATTGTTTGTCTTGAGACAGAATCTCACTCTTGAGAGGCTCTTGACCCTCCTGCCTCAGCCTTCTAGAATGCTAGAATTATAGGCCTGTGCCACCAAACCTTCACAAACAACATCTTAACTTTATTTGAGATGGTCTTGACATCTGAACTTTAGCTAAGCCAAAAGATGTAGGTTTTGTAAAGCTTAAACATTTCATTAGAAAACCTAAAATTTAGAATGACTTTAGTAGTGCTTTTAAATAAAATAAAATGTATATAAAATAATTTGTGAAAACACTGAGGGAATTATTTTTAAACCATTTCTATAAACTTGGGAGTAATAGTCATGTTTTACTTAGATTTTAAAAGGCTTTAAATATTTTAAAACTGTAAAGCTGTATGATAAATTAAAAATCATAAGCGTCTACAAAATCTGAATGTAACTGTCTAATTTGCTGTAGCACTATAAAAATAGAGTCAAAACAAAAAGTTAAAGCGCTTGTTCTTTGCCTCAATTTCCTGTCGAAACCAGGCAGAAGCCAGGCCATGCGTGAGTTACAGCCCCAGTCCTGTGACAGGTGAGTGACGGCCACAGGAGGAAAACGTCCTGTACTGTGCTCTGAACTCCCAAGGACACTGGAGTGACAATAGCCTGTACAGATAGTGTGGCCTCGGTGAGCTTTCACCGAGCTAATGAATGAAGAGTCATTATTTAAAAAACAGATTAAGAATTAATTAATTAAATGAAACAAATCAAGTAAAACAAGCCACTGACATTAATTGCAATAAGGAAACAGTGACCTATGTGATACAGGCTGACGAGGAGAGACCTCTGACTCCCTGACCTTAACTGGAAAGTACTAGTATGAATTTGTTTTTTGATTAAAGACCAAAAGTCACAAGCCGCAAATATATGAAATTTTAACTTAAAATATTGTCTGTCATTTCTAAATTTTATTCCACTAATACAACGGCAGAACTCCTTTTAAAACAGAAAACAACTGACACAATCGTAGCGATCGCAGGAAACTTCAGAGGCTTCTCCTAGCAGCACTGGGCAGCCAAACACTCTCAGGTTTTCTTGTTCGGCTGTCGGTACCTAATCACCACAGACACACATGGTCCTCTCTTGGGGCCGACAGTGCCAGTCACAAGCCAGTGAGGCTAGGGAGTGCCAAGGCTGCCACCGGAATTCCCTAGGCCTTCGTTCGCAGTGGTGGGTGTTTCATTAACTGCCTGAGCTCTGCTGAGCACTGCACAGGCAGGATCTCATCTCCTGGCAGGATTTCATCTTTGCAGAGGTCCCAGGGGAACAGTAAGGTGAAGATGGTGAGAGACTGGCCCCAGGGCACAGCTGCAGACAGGCAGGACTTAAACTCTGACCTACCAACTGTCAGAGTTCATGGCTTATTTTTTTAATATTTGAACATAACATAAATTTGCTAAGGCATATATACAAACTTCCACAGCAGAGGAGCACCAAAGACTTTCCTGTTGAAGCAGTTGGCACTCACATTAGGCTATACAAGTGTGCCTTGTTGTGAATTGAATAGTGATCCTCCTGCCTCTGCCTCCCAGATGCCTGAGATTACAGACATGCACCACCTCACCCAGCTCTCACTGGTGTCTCGATAAGAGGAGGACATGCAGAGACACCAGGACACACACACAGAGGATCGACCAGGTGAGGACAAAGCCAGGCAGCGTCATCCATGAACCGAGCAGAGAGGCCTTAGGAGAATATCCCCCTGCCAATACCTTGGACTCTCAGCTTCCGAATCAGTAAGAAATCAAATTTCAGTGGTGTCAGCCACCTGGCATTTGGGGTTTGGTGACGGCAGGCCTAGAAAGGTGATATGGGGGCTCCCAATCTCACAAAGTTGCTTTGGGTACAGTTTGAATATCCAATGTGTGACGTTGCTCATTCAGAATAAACCATGACCATGTATGTGGTAACTGCAAAAATTAAGAAACAAAAATGCAATTGTGGCATTCTGTGTGACTACTTGCCAACTTCATGTTAAAATGTAACAGCGAAATAAAGAGCAAACTGTGACATGTAACATTAGTTGGATTTTATTCTTCTCTTTTATTCCTTTGAAAGTAAAGATGAAGTCAGAAAATATGGATTATTATTATGTGATCATTATTAAAATAATTTTTCCTATAGAAAAGAGAATTTTCTTTTTAAAAAGGTTTTCATCCTGAGCACTGTCACAAAGCAAGCATGTGTCACCACCACCAGAGCCCCTAGATGTCCTCCAGGGGTCCCCACTTAATCACTCTGTGCCTCTGTTTCCTAAATGTAACCAGGGTTCTTATTTCTGTCTTAATAGTTCATTTTTTTCTCATTTTGGAGTTGGTAATAATAAAGAAGTTTAGTAAATTGTTTTGTGTCTGGCTTCTGCTGCACACATTGTGTGAGAGAGTCACACATGCTGGTGTGTACACCCTAACCCTAACCCACGTTCATTTCCATGGCTGCCTGAGGTTCCACTGCATAGCACGGTAGGCAATGTGGATGGCTATTTGAGCAATCCCCAGTTTGGAATGCTGTGAATGTTCTTGAGACAGGTATCTTGTTGCACACGTAAACATATTTCTGTTGGGAGTTGGATTCTTACTATGAAGTGTCTTGAACTAAAGCAAAAAAGAATGAACATTTATCTAAATTGTAGCTGCCCAAACTTGCACTCCTACTGAAATGCACTAATCCCAAACTTGCACTCCTACTGAAATGCACTTACCCACACTTGGCAATGCGATTCATTTTGGTTTAATCGGGTGGTGTGTGTGATGGTATTTCACTATGGCTTTAATACGAGGTTTGCTGATCAGCCAGTGAAGACAGGCACATTTTTTGTATGGTGAATACCACTTGACTGCTCTGTCTTGTGGAGTGATTTATTAAAGCCTCTGCTCATTCTTCTGAGCAGTCCTTCTTTGTCTTATCAAGAAGAAGATCAAGTAGTTTATGCCTAGTCCTCAATCCTAGGACAAGTCGGGGCCTAATAGGAACCAGGCAGGAAGGAAGCATAGCCAGCAGGGAGAGCTCCACCCAGGTCACTCCCTGCTGGAATTATCAGCAGCTCCTCCTCCTGTCAGATTGGTCGCAGCTTTCCAAAACCCAAGCGAACACGGGGCCCTTTTCAACCCGGCCATGTGTCACCACTCTGCAGCCCGACTCTTGTCAAAAGAGCCTATGGCTCAGACTTTAATTCCTCCGTGCACGGGGCTGGCATGTGGGGCTGCTTGGCAGATGTTCTGGTCGTCAGGCAGAGAACTCGTGAACTGATAATGCCTTCCTCGGGTGACTGGGTTCCCGCCCTGGAGAGACTGGATGAGTTACCACCCGAGCAGCCCTTGTGAAGTAAATCCCCCCGCAAGCCATCGCTCCTTCCCCTGCTGCCTTTCCAGGACTTGCAGCACGACATGCTCACCAGACACAGCCGCCAACCTTCACCTATCCTTCTCCAGCATCATGTGCTCATTAAACCTTTTTTCTTTACAAATAACCCAGTCTCTGGCATTCTGTTATAGCAACAGAGAATGAACGAAAACATTTAGCCTGGAGACTTGTTGAAGCATAATGCTGTAGTAATGTCTATAAACTTGGATCACTTAACCACACAACTTAGAGACAGTTTACAAGCCAAAGCCTCATCAAAATTGATGACTCCATCAGGGCCACCCTTGGCCTGAAGGCAGACAGCTGAATAGCATCTTAGAGCATTTTTAAGCTAGAAAACCACATAAAATCTGATTTACAATGAAACTTCTGACATCAGAAGCTGGACTTTGCACTTCGTGAGGTATAAACCTCCACAAAGATGTTAAGAGGATGCGACTACAGTATTTCTTTTAGCTTTAAATCACAGGGGGATTCCCAGTTATCAAGAGATGGGTCTTCTTCACACAGCAAAATGTTTTCCAGGAGATTGGAAATGAAATCAGGTCTTTCCTTGGGTCTAAGAAAGTAGGTAAAATTCTTTTGCATTTCCAAGTAAAGAAAGTGAGGAATCTAACCATTTTAAACTCCCAGTATTTTAATTTTTTAAAAAATTTTATTTAAAGAGAAAAAACAGAAAAAGGGTAGAAATAGTACATGATTTCAAAAAAAAACACAAATAGTAAGAAATAACTGGTTGATAAATTACACATTGTCCTCTTAGAAATAGTTGTCCAATTTACAAAATTAAAGCATACAAAGTGGACATTCAAACAGCAAGACTACAAACAGTTCTGTTCAATGATCCGATAAAAACTTAGTGATATGTTATCAATCCTACACACTTAAACATACATGCAGTTATATCACTTTCTTTTCCTCTCTTTTTTACAATAACAATTACACATTTTGGGTTTTATTACTCCTACAGTTCTTATTATTTTTACACTAAAAACACAATGAGATATTTATAAATATGATATTTATTTCACTTATGAGGATAGTCTCAAGTTATTTACCTATGAAGGTCTCAAGATCATCCTTTTTTATAACTGAGTAATATTCCATTGTGTAAAAATACCACATCTTTTTCATCCACTCTGTGGTTGATGGGTATCTTGGTTGTTTCCAAGATTTATCTATTACAAACTGTGCTGCTATGAACATGGGTGCACATATATCACTGTGGTATGACCTTTTCAGTTTTTCTGGGAAAATACCCAGGAGGGGAATAGCTGGATTGAATGGAACTTCCAATCCTAGTCAAATGAGAATTCTCCATACTGATTTCCATAGTGGTTGCTCCGGTCTACATTCCCATCAACAATGGAGCAGTGTTCCTTTTTCCCTGCTGCCTCACCAACATTTGTTATCTGTTGATTTCTTGATGGCAGCTATTCTTTCCAGAGTCAGATGAAATCTCAACACTATTTAATTTGCATTTCTCGAATGACCAATGATGATGAACATTTTTTCATGTATTTATTTGCCATTTGTATATCTTTCTCTGAGAACTGTGTGTTCATCTCTAATGCACAATTTTGGAGAGGTTCTTTCAATTTAGGGGACTTGATGTTTTTCAATTCTTTATATGTTCTGGATATAAGTCCTTTGTCTGAGGGGTTGCTGGCTAAAATTTTTTCCCATTCTGTGGGTTTTCTTTTCACTCTGTTGGTGATTTCTTTTGAAGTGCAGAAACTTTTCAATAATTATGAGATCACAGTTGTTGATTCTTTGAAGTGTTTCCCATGAAGTTTGCATTTTGTTCATGAATTCTCTGCCTACCCCTATATCTCCAAGACTTCTACCTACTTTGTCTTTCAGTAGACTTAGTGTTTCTGTTTTAATATTTAGGTTTTTGATCAATTTAGATCAATTTAGTTTTGTGCATGGTGATATGCATGGATCTAGTTTCAGTCTTTGACATGTGGAGAGCCAATTTTTCCAACACCATTCATTAAAAAGGCTATCCTTCCAGTGAATATGTTTAGCCCATTTGTCATATATCAGGTAGCTGAGTGTCTTTGTAGTTGTGCTTGCATCTTCTAATCTGTTCCATTGATCCTCAGGTATATTTCTTTGCCACTATCATGCTGATTTTGTCACTGTGGCTTTGTAGTACAGTTTCAAGTCAGGAAATGAGATGCCTCCTGTCTTGCCTTTGTTGCCCAGAATTGCCTTTGCTATTCTAGGTCTCTTCTGTTTCCAAATGAACTTTAGGAGTGTTTTCTCTAGATCTGTGAGGTATGTCAATGGTATTTTGATTGGGATTGCATTAAATCTGTATAACAGTTTTGGGAGTATGGCCATTTTCACAATGTTGTTTCTTCCTAGCCAAGAGCAAGGTATATTCTTCCATTTTCTAATATCCTCTTCAATCTCTTTTTTCAGCATAGCATAGTTTTCATCGTATCGGTCTTTTACATTCTTAGGTTGATTCCTAAGTATTTCATTTTTCTAGATGCTATTATGAAGGGTGATATTTCCATCATTTCTCTCTCAGTGAGTTTTTGTTTGTGTACAGGAATGCTATTGATTTTTGAGCATTGACTTTGTATCCAACTACACTGCTGAATTTGTTTATTACCTGTAGTTGTCTTTTAATGGAGTTTTTTTGGGTCTTCTATATAGAGTACCATGTCATCTGCAAATAGTGATAATTTGACTTCTTCCTTTCCTATTTTTATTCCTTTTATTTCTCTCTATTGTCTGATTGCCCTAGCTAGTGTTTCCAGAACTATATTGAATAGGAGTGGTGATAGTGGACATCCTTATCTTGTTCCTGATTTTAGTGTGAAAGCTTTCAGTTTTTGTCCATTTAGTATAATTTTGGCTGTTGGTTTGTCATAGATGGCCTTTATAAGATTGAGGTAGACACCATGTATTCCAAGTTTCTGAAGGGTTTTTATCATGAACATGTGTTGGACTTTACCAAAAACTTTTTCTGCATCTATTGAGATGACCATGTGGTTTTTATTTTTGACTCTGTTGATGTGGTGTATTACATTTATTGATTCATGTATGTTAAACCATGCCTGCATTTCTGGAATGGATCCCACTCGGTTGTGATGAATAATCTTCTTGATGATTTGCTGCATTCTATTTGCCAGTATTTTATTGAGAATTTACATCAATGTTCATTAGTGAAATTGGCCTATAGTTCTCCTTTTTGGTTGGGTCTTTCTCTGGTTTGGGGATAAGAATAATGTTTGCCTCCAGGAATGATTTAGGGAGGATTGCTTCTTTTTCAATATCATTAAAGAGTTTAAGGAGTATTGGCATCAAATCTTCTCTAAATTTCTTGTAGAATTCAGCTGTTAATCCATTCGAATGTGGGATATTTTTTGTTGGTAAGTTTTTAATTATATTTTCAATTTCAATAGCTGATACTGGGTTATTCAAAATTGCTATATCTTCTTGGTTGAGCTTTGATTCATATGTTTCTAGCAATCTGTCCATTTCTTCTATGTTTTCCACTCTATATGAGTAGAGATTTTCAGAGTAGATATTCATGATATTCTGAATTTCCATGGGATGTGCAGTAATTTTCCTCTTTTCAGTCCTTATTGCATGAATTTGGGTTTTTCTTTCTTTTCTTGATAAGGTTAGCTAGAGGTTTGTCAATTTTGTTTATTCTCTCAACAAACCAGTTTTTTGATTCACTAATTCTTTGTAGTGTTTTTTTGTTTCTATTGCATTGATTTCTGTTCTAATCTTTACAATTTCCTCTCCCCTATGAGCTTTGGGTTTAACTTGCTCTTCTTTTTCCAGAAGATTGAGATGAAGCATTAGGTTGTTTATTTGTGCTCATTCTTGTTTCTTGATATGACAATTTATACTATATATTTCCCTCTTAAGACTGCTTTCATTACATTCCACAGATTGCAGTATGTTGTTTCTGCATTTTTGTTGAATTGTAGGTATTGCTTTATTTCTTCTTTAATTTTATCTGTAGCCCACTGGTTGTTCAGAAGGTTTTTATTTAATTTCCATATATTTATGCAGGTTTTTCAATTTCGTTTGTCATTAATTTCCAATTTCAGTGTGCTATGGTCAGATATTATGCATGGGATAATTTCAATACCTTTGCAGTTACTTAAGAATGTTTTGTAGGATAATATATGGTCTATTTTGGAGAATGTCCCATGCACAGCCGAGAAAAATGTGTATTCTGATGTCACTGCGTGGAACACTTGGTAAACGTCTACTAAGTCCAATTGCTTACAGGTATGATTCAGTTCTATTATCTTTGCTGACTTTTTGTCTAGTTGATCTATTTCTTTGTGACAATGGAGTGTTAAAGCCCCCTGTTACAATTGTGTTCTTGTGTATTTGCTTTTTCATGTCATTAGTATCTGTCTTATCTATTTGGGTGCTCCTGTATTTGGTGCATATATATTTATAATTGTTAGTTCTTCCTCTTGAATTTTTCCACTAATCAGTATGTAGTGATCTTGTTTATCTCTTTTAATCATTTTAGGTTTGAAGTTCACATTGTCTGCAAATAGAATAGTTACCCCTGCTTTTTTCTGGGTTCCTGTTGCTTAGAATGCTGTTTTCCATCCTTTGACTTTTAATCTATGAGTTTCCTTTTGGGTCAGATGTGTTTCTTGTATACAACATATTGTGGGATCATGTTTCTTGATCCATTTTGTCAACCTATTTCTTTTGATAGGTGAATTGAGGCCATTTACATTTATGGATATAACTAATGTGTACTGGCTCAACTTTGCCATATTATGTTCCAGTTGTTTGCTTTCTGCTTTTCCCCCTTGTTTAATTGCTTTTCCTATCTGGTGGTTTCTTTCTGTTGTTGTTCTGGAGACTGTGGTCATTTTTATCTCTATCTAGCATGTCTTTCAATACTCTTTCTAGGATTGGTTTGGTGGACATGAATTTCTTCAGTTGTTCTTTGTCATGGAAGTATATTGTTTCTCCATTAAATTTGAATGAAAGTTTTGCTGGGTACATCTGTCTGGGTTGAAGGTTGTTTTCTTTCAGGGCTTGAAATATCTCACTCCAGGCTCCTCTTGACTTGAGGGTTTGTGCTGAAAAGTCTGCTGTGATTCTAATCGGCTTTTCTTGATAAGTAAGTTGAGTCTTTTCTCTAACAAGTTTTAGTATTCTTTATTATGTTGTATGTCTGAGATCTTAATTATTATATGTCTGGGTGTAGATTTATGTTGGTTGTGACTTTTTCATGTCCTATATGCCTCACTTATCTATACATAAGATTTTTTTCCCTATGTTTGGGAAATTTTCTGCTGTTATTTCTGTGAATATTTTAGTTATGTGATTTGCATTGACTCCTACCGCTTCACTGATGCCTATTAATCTTATATTTTTTCTCTTGTCATCATCTTGAAGCTGCTGGATTGTCAATTCATGTTGCTTTGTTATTTTTAAAAGTTCTATCCTTTCATGATTGTTAATTGCGATCCTGTTCTCAAGGTCTGAAATCCTATCCTCAGTTTCATTTAAACAGTTTTGCACACTTTGAATAGAATTTTTTGTTTTTTGGATGTCTCTTTGAGCTTGTTTCATGAATTCTGCATGTTTTCTATATTGTTCATTCGAGGTTTCAATCAGTTTCCCATGCTCCTGTACTTTTTTCTCTATTTCTTCTTTAGCTATGCTGAGCAACTTCTTTACTAAGGTTGTTATTTCTTTCTTTACATGGGAGAGTACTTCTAATTTGATTCCCTCTATAGCTTCATGGAGTTGCTTTTTTATTTCACTCACTATCTTTTCAGAGATTTCCGGTGTGTTATTTTTGAAGTCCTCTATTTCAGTGTCTCCTATACTTGCCTCTGGTGGACTAGATGTTTGAGATTGCATTTTGCTTTTTCCTTTTGCCATTTTCCCTTTTGCATTAATATTTGGTCATTCAATCTCACTAGTGTCAACTGTTGGTAGTGTGTATCTTGGGGTTCTAATGTAAGGTTGATGTTTGTCTAATTGCTGGGTCCCCCAATAAAGAGGTGGGCCAGTCACCTGACTTTCCCCTGCAGGGCCTGTTGAGTGAGTCCTATATTCTTCCTGGGCTGACAAGCCTAGTAGTGTTGATGTAGGTCAACTTTTAGTTCCTGCTGTTACTTTATCTTCAGGTTATTTCAGGTCACCAGTGTCGATAGTGTTTGTATCAGCTGAGGCCCTATTGTGTCCCTATTGTGTGCCTGTGTGTCTCATAAGCCCTTTTCATTTTCTCCAAGTTGGGGGAGTCCTTATTGGACCACTCCTCACCTTGCCTGATGTTCTCTGTGTGCAGGAAGAAGTCACCCCCATTTTTGCCAGGCTCACCAAGGTCTTACAGTTAGTTGGAGGGGGCTTTACTGTTGGCCCTATTTACCCACTATACACCTCTATTTTAGGGGCAGACTCACCACACCAACTGGAGCCTGCTGAGATCTTCTGTTTGGGTGAGGCAGTTACTGAATCTCCCTTCAAGTTAACACAGTTAATTCTCTGTAGTCCAAGATTCTGGGAGAAAGATGGGAGCTGAAGATCTATAGCAGTATTAGGTCCATGAGGTAGGGAGTGTCCCAGAGGAACCAGCAGGTATCCTGGGTCTGGGGGTCCACTGGACATGCAGAAAGTGCGGTGTGGCAGTGTAGGTGGTCCTGGGCTGAAGGGTGGCCTGTGGCGTCAGTCTGGATGTCTGCAGGGCATGCGGGAAGTGCAGCATGGTAGCGTGCACAGTCCTGGGCCAAGGGGCAGGTTGGGTGTCCATGGGGCACTATCTTCTTTTGAAGTCCTATATCACTTCCATGGTTTTGTTCTGAGTGGGTTCATTCTGCTTCATCCTGTTTGGTCCTATTCTATTTAGTGAAGCTATAACTTCAGCTGGTCATTGAAGTTGTAGGACAAATGCCAGGAGAAGCACAGGAGCATAGTGATTGGAGCCTGCTGAGTTCTTCCATTTGGGTGAGAGGTCACTGAGTCTCCCTTCAACTCAGCATGATTAATCCACTGCAGTTTAAGGCTGTGGGAGGATTAGTGGGAGCCAAAGGTCAAGTACTTAGTATGGGAGGTGGGGAGGGTCGCCAAGGGCAGTGGTCATTGGCATGACATCCCTCCAGGCCAGCAAACTCCCAGTATTTTAAGCAATGTATCTTTTACAATTAGAAAGTTTTAATGTGATGCAAAAAAACCCAGGCACTATAGATTGTACCTAGTTTTCTCTTCTCTTTCTCCCTCCTCTCTTCTCTCTCTCTCCTTTTCTGTCTCACACACATACAATATGATATAAATGTGAGATAAACTCTTGATATTAATTACAGTGATAACTTTTCTGTGTTCTCTGCTTAACTACCAAATATGTAGAAAAATCTAAAGAAGCATTGAGTATATTCTGAATTAAAAGATACATTTTCATAGGCATACTGATAGTCTTACATAAATGCTTTATTTATAAATTTACAATAATTCTAATCGATTTAGTAAAGAGTGTGATATAAGAAAAAACATTTTGATATGTGGGAAGCCACATTTTGTGGAAGTCCAAATGCTGAGATTCAAGGGAAACTCCATGATTTTCAACCTGAATAATTAGAAATAATTCATGGAAATCTAGAATTACTGTTTCTAAGAATGAAATTAAAATAAAATTTTCTGGGGCCGGGGATTTAGCTCAGTGGCATAAGTGCCTGCCTGGTAAGTGTGAGGTCATAAGTTAAACAAAAAAAGTTAAAATTTTCTGCTGTAAAAGATTTTTATGACTATCAAAGAAACTGTTGTTCTGAAGGTGCTTCACCAAGTGAAATGTTACACAAATCCAACTATTGCTCTCTCCAAAATCAGTAGAAGCCAGGCTTTTGCAAACACTCATCAACACATCTTCACATATGAAAAACCCTTCAAAACAGCTCATTTATGACCACTTCCTCCCTTCCCCAGGCACTTAAAAGGGACAGATGAGTTGTTCCCTTTTGCATGCTTTCACAGCCTTTTAAAATATTACTATTCTAACTCTTGGCTAATGGCAATAGTAGAATGGGCCATTGAAGTAGTAATGTAGCCACAATACCTAGAGTAGTAGTAATGGTAATTGCTATTATTAATTACATGTAATGCAATGTGCCATGTACACATTTAAGTCTCACAAAATTTTGGTACTGCAGTATAACATTATAGGAGAAGATAAGTGTTAGAATCTGCAAAGATAGCCAAGGTTCATAACTCTTAATATCATGTAGCAGCTTCTCGTATATAACAATCTACTGCATTTATGAGCTTCAATAACCAACCAGTCTTTTAGCTTATGATTCCATTGTTTGGAAATATTTACCAGACTGAACTGGAAGGCCCTGGTGGGCTCAGGCAGTGACATAAACCTGCACGGACTGGATTTAGCTTGTCTGAGTGAGACTCATCTACTTCTGTGCATCAGATGTCACCTGAACAATGTTGGCTATTGTCATGTGTCTCCTCCTCTGGATATCAGCTCTCACAGTGTGGCCTCAGAATTGGGACCCTCAAAAAAAGAGGAATCTGGGTAAAAGGATGTGAAACTTTAGCACTGCCTCCTGTCTGCTCCCCCACATTCTACCAGCTAAGGCAAGCCCAGGGTCAGGATGGGCAGAGATTAGATGACTCTAAGACAGAAAACATAGACATGGACACAATATTAATTAGGTCCATTGCTACAGTTAACTAATCACAGCCTACTTTGTATTTTCCCCCAAACTCTTGACTTTCTTGCATTATTTGCAAATTAATTGAAGTACTAGACTACTGGATTCTAGCACTTAACTCTTGCCTGGACATTTATTTAATGTTTTAACTTTTTTGTACAAAGGGGAGACTGTAAAACTTATTTTAACTTGTAAAGTTAACTGAAGGGGGTATTTCTATGTCTGTTTATTTGATTAGCTTTTGCTGAACCACAGTGGTATTCAGTTTATGAACTGCATGTTTTAAGATTTTTGGAAAAACGAGTGTCTGAGTTTGTGTAGGTGAGATGGTCATACTTGTTTTTGACACCCAGTGTGGACTTTGTGAATGGAAGCAAAGTTTTGCCAAATATTTTTGTTTGCAAACAGAAGCACTCATGGATGAAGGCATTACTGTATGTTCGTGTGCTAGGCAAATCTTTTTAAAGATGACTCTTCTAAATATATACACATTTATGATGGTATTGGTTAAAAGGCTCAAAAATATTCCTAAGATTGGATTTTGTGTATCTGTTTAAAAAGTGTATATCTGAACTTAGAGTTGGGGTGTTTATGTCAAGGAAAAATACCTTGAAAGTTTTTAAATCTTCACAGTATTGCTATTTAAATTATAGGGCTTTCAAAGAAGCTTTGTTTCATAACATTGTCAGTCATGAAAATATCTGAGGAAATAATCATAAAATATTTACCATTTATGATATTTTGCTGCCATCTCTTATTTAAAATGAACTAATCTATACTGGAAAATTTCCATGCATGATAAAATAATATCAGTTTGTATGTATACTTCATAAGAATTCCTTTATAATCTCTGAAGCCAATGTTGAAATTTAGTGACATAGTGTTCAATGAGAGAATTACTATCATGAAAGACATGTTTCCATAATTAAAATGAACATTGAAAAGTACACACATTCCTAGTGTGTTATTTTGATATAATTTAAAAAGACATTTGCTGGTGTGTTATTTTGATGTAATTTAAAAAGAAACACATATCTGATTGCTCTTTTCAGTCACTGATGCAGAGCTCCTGTGCTCCTTGGAATCTCCTGGTGTCAAGTGGAGATTTTGTTCAGATGAGCTGATTCTTGGTGGCTTCTGGGTAGGTGTGGTTGGCAGAGAGACCAAGTCATGATTAGAAACATGGACCATCCACTGCACTCTCATCCTCCACAGAGGGGACAGGCACTGGGCAGTGAGCTGGTCACTCAGCATGCCTACATCCCAAACTCCATCAACATCCCTACCAGAGCTTCTGCATTAGTGGCTGCCCACATGTGCCCAGAGTGATGCACCCCTCTTATGGTTTGTGTCTCGGTGGCCCCCCAAAGCCTCATGCACTCATGGAGGCAGCTGAGTCTAGTGTTTGTGATTGGTTTGCTGTCTAGCACTGGGCCTGGTGGTGTGAGTGCTGCACCCACCTAGAGGTGGGTAACCAGCATTCAATAGAAGGGAAGGAAGGAGGCGTGCTTTTCCCTTTTGCTCTTTTGTTCTTACGGTTTCCAGCTTCTATGAATGGCTGCCTCTCAGCCATGCCACCTGCCTTGAGCCAGCTGAGTATGGCCTGAAACCTCCAAACACTGAAGATAAGTAAACCTTTCCTTCCCTAATTTTAGGCTTCAGATATTTTGTCTCAGCAAGGAGAGAAAAGCAACCCAAACTCTGCAGGGACAGAAGATCCTGTGCACCTCTTCGGCTGGCTATTTGTCAGCATTGCTCATGTTATCCTTTGTAATAAACTAGTAAGCGGTAGTCTTTCCCCCGAGTTCTGTGACCCATTCTAACACATAATGAAACCTAGTGAGTGGGAGAGGTAGGAACTTGACTTGTGGCCGAGTTGCCAGAAGGCACGTGTAACCCAGCAGGTGCTGTTAAGATTGCTGTCTGAAGTTGGGAACAGTCCTGTACAACTGGGCCATTAAGCTGTGGGACTTGCACCAAATCCCATTAGTGTCGGACTGAGTTCAAATAGAAGACACTCAGTTGGTTTTGGAGACTTGGTCAGGTGGGAAAAAACCCAGTTCTGTAACTTCTGGTTACAGAAGTGCTAAAGTTTGAGAGGAAAGAAAAATAACTGGTTTTTCTTATACAACCAAGAGCCTACTACCTACAGAGCCCTGTTAGGTATATGGTGGAGGGAAGACTGGGGATTTTTTCTGACTGACAAACTCTGTAATCTATTGAGAGTGATAGAATTTTTATGACTATAAAACTGTAGTAAGTAATTAGAAACCATCACAAATTGTCTGGAAGGTATAATTTACTTTGCAAACATGTTCTCTTGTTACTTGAACTTTAGAGTTTTTGCCTGTAAAATACAAACATGGCCCTAGGAAGAGACAGGGACATTATGAGGGGGCGCATTAATCAATTATGACAAAAAAAAAGTTGTACTCTCAAAATGCCAAAAAATGCATAGTGAAAGAGCAAGCATTTCCTCACTGGTAACTAAAAGACTTTTCTGAATACTCTAATTTAAAAAGACTGAAATACTACGCTAAAAAGATTGAAAATAACTTTCCCTTCAATTGCCTTCGTTCGTGATTCCCCCGCTGTGAAGAACCCTCACTTGGTACCTCCAGCCTGTATAAGCTCGCTTCCAGCAGCACGGTCTGCCTCTCCCCGACTGCCCCAGGCTCATTAAATGGAGAGTAAGATTACTGCTAACATCAGAGCTGGAGACAGACTCCGGCCTCTCACTCAGGCTCATTGGCGACCCTGGCGTCCTCCTGTTCTTACTGTGCCTTGTTTCTTGCCTCTTTGGGTGGGCTCCCTCCAGCTGTCTCCTTGGTTTTTAACAGCACAAATGGCATTTAGTGGCCTGCCCTGGTGATGTCATTCAGTTACCACCTCCATTAAAGACACAAACTAGAGTGGGCTTGGGCTGGCCTGGAATTAATGAACAAGAATGCAGTTATCAAAGGCCAGCATTGATTGTCTGCAGATATGACATAAAAGTTCAGCTTCACATTTTGGAAGTCTACATTATGATTATTGACGTAGTTATACATTAGTAGCACTTTTGTATCCAAAGCCAGGAACCGCATTTCAATCAATGCCGTCCATGTGTTAGTTTGATTTCCCTATAAAAAAAAATTAGTCAAGTTCGTTGGTACAATTTGGATATACATCATATCGTCATGGGGAAGTTTTACCTGGATGTGATACAGCTTGATTCTTCTTTTCCTTTTCCCCTCCCTTCATACTCCCTTCCCCTCCTTATTTACAAAGCTTTGTTTCCATTTTTGCCTTTTCTCATTTTTTTTCCTTTTCTTTCTTCCCCTCACCCTTCCCTAGTTCCCCTTCCCATTTGAATATTTTCTTCCTATTTCACAATATCTATTATACATTTTGGTCCTTATTTACACTTTCGGTTTCTCACACCAGAGAAACAGTGCAATATTTACAGATGAGTGTCCACTTTATTTCACTTAAGGGTGTGGTCTCAAGGTGCATTGATTTACCTAGAAATGTCTCAAGTTCATCCTTCTTTATGACAGAGTAGTACTCCATTGTATAAAAAAGACAATAGTCTTTATCCATTCATAAGTTAATGAGCATTTGAGCTACTTCCAAAATTTTGCTATTACAAACTGTGCTTCTGTAAACGTGGATGTGCACATATCACTGTGGCATGATGCTTTGATTTCTTTCAGGAAGATACCAAGAAGGAGAATAGCTGGCTGAAATAGGACCTCTAGTTTTAGTTTTTTGAGGAATCTTGGTGTAAAACAGAAACACTAAATCTGCTGGAATAGAGAATAGATAGAACTCTTGACATACATATAGGAAAATACTCTATGAACAAAACCCCAATCACATAGGAAATATTATAAAGAACCAATAACTGGTATCTCATCTCATTAAAAAGCTTTTGCACAGCAAAAAAAATCATCAACAGAATGAGACAGCCCACAGTGTGAGAAAAAAATTTTGCCAGCTGTTCCTCAAAGGACTAATATCTAGAATATATAAAGAATTTTTAAAAATCATGCCTCCACAAATTTAAAGATCCAATCCAAAAATGGGCATCTAAAATGAATACACATTTTTCAGATGAAGAAGCAGAAGCAGCAAATAAATGTATGAAAAAATATTCAACATCACTGGTCATTCAAAAGATGTAAATTAAAACAACAGTGAGATTTCACCTCACCCAGAAAGAATGGCCATCAAGAAATAAGCAATAACGAATGCTGGAGGGCGTGTGGGGAAAACAGACCCCTCTCCACCACTGATTCTGCTTTTGAAAAGTTTTATGTGTGTGTACATGAGACGACTTGATTAGAAGAAAGTACCAACGATACCAAGCTCAAGAGAACATCAGATTGCCCGTTATCAGACAGCTTATTTTTATTTAATTCACTCGATTTTTAAAAGTCACTAAAAGCACTTCAGTGTGCACACAAAATCTTTATGCTTTTGTGTCAGTTGTCTCAAGCACCTATCAGAGGTGAGAGACAGTGTCATCCTTTCACACCTCGACCCACTGAAGATGCCTGGCTTCTCAGCTCTCCTGATTTAAATGCTTACAGCATCTGCCTCACAATCCACTCTGCTGATTTTCTCCAGCATGGGCCAAATAATAAAAGAACTTATACAAAACAGAATCAGCATTTCAAAGATGAGGGTTTGAAAGTTAAATTACTTTCAAAGAATAAACTTTTATAAGAACAAATATTGAGCTAAATTAAGGCAGTGCTTCTAAAAGTTAAAATTTTATAACCATCACCAGGGGGTGGGGGGCTGGAATTTCATAATTTTAATCAACTGCCAGGTGATGCTGCTGCCCCTGGATGCTAACCCCTCTTGGAACAGCAAACTCTTAGAAAAAACGTGATGACTCAGTTAAACAGCTAAATATGTTAAGGTCTGTTTCTCCCCCATCCTCTGCAGTTTGGTAAAGAGACATTACACTGCCACATGAAGTTCAAGAATTGTAGTCAGTCCCCATCCTCTAGGGAAAGAGTCTTAAAATCTCAGGTTTTTATAAATGGTAGAAGTGCTTAAGGATCTAAGTTAAGATGCAGAAAGACTGAAACTGAGTTATGGAAATATATATCTTTATAATTATTTTCTACCCACAAAGAGAAAAAGAACTGCAAAGTAAATAGAAAGTCATTATATCCACATATCTAGATGAGTAATAATAATCTATAAAATAATTTCCTCATATCTTACTTGAGATGACTTGCTGTGATGTGGATATTTTGTAACTGATGTGATGATGGCAGTATTAGTAAAACAGGAAGAAGTGGAACTTTGTCAGAAAAAGAGTCTTGGGAATGTCTTTTCTTTTCATGGAATTAGCGCATCTACACAGATCTACAAGCACCTTGCTAGGTCCCGGGCCTCTTGGCCTCTCTGAATGGCAGCAGCTCTTTCTGAAGGTCCCTTTGTGCCTCTTTGTGGGTTGCATCAAATCCCTCCATCTGACTGGGCTTTTGCTTTACAGACTTCGTAATGACGAATGGGTCTTCCAAGAACACTTCGTCTGCTCTTGGGATGTCCTGTGTCAGGGAGCAGCCTGACAAAGTGGCAAGGTGTTCTAAGTGATGCTGCAGCTATGTGTGCCCCAGCTCTCCAGGGAGGTGGTGCAGTTCTGAGAAGCAGTGACAGGAGTGTGCAAAGCTGCTCTTGATGGCAAGAATCATTCTTGGCTGCCAGTTGGCCAGTATTTCTCCACTTCTATTTTTTGCTCTTTTTCTTTCTTTCCTGAACAAAACATGCCTCTGTCACAGCTTTGCAAACTGGCTGAGAAGTCCCACATTCTGACATTTTTGTTGGATCATTCCAGTTCTCTGGTTTCACTTTAGACTATTTTTAATGACCTGTCTTCATATTCAAACACCCACTCTTCTGTCACACCAGTCTACCCTTGGGCGCATCCAGTGAATTGTCTAATTCAGGAATCATACATTGCACTTTCAGAAAACCTGCATAGTTCTTTTCAGATACCTGTGCTTTATTTGAATTAATGTGTGTTTTCCTTTCCATCACTCAGCACAACCTAACGGATACTTTAAAATCCTTTTCTGGTGTTTCCATCTGGGTCATCTCACAGTGGGACTCTGTTGACTTTTTTCTCCTTTGCATCCTGAGCATGTTTTATATCTTACTTCTTTTCTGCTATTATGGATCATATTCTAGTCACTGGGAATGTTGTTTTATAAAGACTCTGGATTTCTGGTAAATGACTCAAAAATGTAAATGTTGTTTTGGTTTGTTCGTTCATTTTAGCAAACAATCTGGATAGATGAAAGCTGCAAACATCTCCAGCAGCAGCACAAATCTCAGTTCAATTCTTTCATTTTAATGGGCTGCCTGCAGTCTAGCCTCACACCATGATCCAGAGACAGCTAGAGATTTGGGCAGAGAAAAATACGGAGTTTGGGTGCATTGGTGCTCTCTCTCTCTCTCT
The DNA here is from genome assembly GCA_004027455.1 of Hydrochoerus hydrochaeris. Taxonomy (NCBI): domain Eukaryota; kingdom Metazoa; phylum Chordata; class Mammalia; order Rodentia; family Hydrochaeridae; genus Hydrochoerus; species Hydrochoerus hydrochaeris. Next base: position 224,843 of record PVLA01002232.1, on the reverse strand, counting down.
CTCTCTCTCTCTCTCTCTCTCTCTCTCTTTCTCTCTCCTTTCCCTCCTACCTCACTTTATATTTTCCATATTGCTCTCATTTATGTCCACTGAAAAGACCATTGAATTAAAGCTTTGCTCCATTAAACATATAGATAGCCCTCAGGTTAAAAGCTATTAAAAACGGAGTAATCATGTGAAATTCTCCTTCCAAGGGTTCCCTCATTTCAAAACTTCTGTTTGTCTTTATCCTTAACTACATGCAAGTAATAGATTTTTAAAATTGTTTTTATGTTTTTGTACTTGACCAGGTAAGAAGAGGATTGGTTTCTAGTAGCTTGGCCAGCTCAAGAGCAGACCCTCAGTTTTACCCACAGTTGATCCTTGAACATCTCAGCGGTTAGGGGTGCTGCCTCCAACCCTGTACAGTAAAAATAATGCCTGACTTTGGATTTCTAATGTTCCACTTCTGAATGCAAGTCTTAACAATAACAGCCAATAACACATTTTAGACAGACAGACAGACAGACAGATAATTATATGGTGAAAATTGCATGGGGACCATGAGAGATCACATTTTATTGCAATATACAATTTACTGGAGAGATAAACTGCTCATGTGGCACTGGTTAGTATCACAGAGCATTTTAACACATACTCAAAAAAAGTTGAGCTTGCCACAAGAGCAATCAGAGAAGGCGTAAAATTATACTAGGATACCATGGTAAACTATTGTTAATTATATGCAGTTATGACTTAATATTGTATCTTTTTTCTCCAATAAATAGTGCTATTTATGGTATATATATATATATCTACATAATTTTAATAAATTCAACTTTTATGATAGACTGGTGTGCATGCTATGGCATAAATGATAAAATAGACAATTTTATCATCATAGTGATCCATATAATGCTCTATTACATTGAGCTTCCATGCAATAGCTATATTTTTCAAAGGATTCTTCAGGATTTTCAAGGTACATAGTTCATTCATGAATCTTTTTTACATTGTCACAAATGCAAAAAATAAATCTTTGTACAAGTGAAATATAATAGTTTTAACTTGTGTTGTTAAGGGGTCAAACGTATTTAGGCCCACTTTAGACCTAATCCAAGGATTTAGAACTGGGCATCTCACAGGTCATACACGGAATGTTTAGCCTTGTCGTAATGGTGGGGCCCAGACACACAGGACAGGGTGCAAATCTCAGACCTTTGGTGAAGCACAGCACAGAGAGAGACAGAAGCAGCCTCATGGTCTTGCCTATTGATCTAAACTCAGAAGACGACCTTAGGCGGAGAAAAGCCCACAACACCGCCCTTTTCCTAACATTTCTCATCAAAACTCTCCCGCCAGAAACGGAGAGATGTAGAGATGCAGACGGGGAGGAGGACGGCCTTCCAGCCCTGCTCATGAAAAACAGAAAAGAAAAGCCAGCAGTTCAGTGGAGAATATTTTATTTTCAACGAGTCTTCAGGCTTAAGGATCATGTCCAGACAAGATCTGTAGCTCTGTTTAACTGTGTGTGCAATTTTACTAGCAAAATATCACACAAAAAGTCAGGGGGGATTTTGAAGGATTATATAGTCAAAGAGCTAAGAATGGATCCTGCAGAAAACTGTGAGTTTTCTACTTCCAATGCAATATTTGAGCCTATAAAATTATGAGCTCATGACATTAATGATTTACAGTCATTTATTTGTTCAACAGTTTCATATTCAGCACTTTGATCAAACATAATTTTATTTCTGGACTAAATCCAATTAGTAATGATGAGTTGTCTTTTATGGCAAAAGGTAAGTATTTAGGATGATTTGGATTTTTTTATATTAGTCCCATACCCCTTAATCTACTGTTTCTTTTCTCAACTGCTTGCACTTTTGAATGAAAACAATGCTATAATTAATTCACATTAAAATGTAATGGTTCATTTTAACTCCTGATCTACATGGAAGTCTCATTCTTGTAACATATGTAAGCACATCCAATAGTGTTTCTTTAAAACACTTAATGCAGTATAACTGACACTTCCAGAAATCCCCTAAAGTAAGCCTGTAGTCACTGTACCACCTTCATCACCACATACTCTGGGATATTAATGAGATTCCTTGGTGAGTTAGGAAAATACACAGGAGACTGGTCCCCTTGCAATAGCCATGAAGCAGGTTTCCCTACATTTTGAACTTGACAAAAAAAAGTGCAAGGCATATCAGTGGACCATCATCACTTTGCATAAACTCTGAAGCAAACCAATGCAATCCACTCTGAATGATAGCCTCCATTTTTATACCTGAGAAATACAACTTATGAATAAGAACAAGAAGGCAGACTGCCAATCCAGTAAACCTGCCTGGATGCAGAAGAACCTTCCAATCTGTACTCTCATGCTGAATATTGATCATGTGCATTTGCCATGCTAGGAAGGAGAGGAAAAACAAAATAAGCTGTAAACGATAAAATAAGTAAATAAAAGAATACTGTCTGAACTATGGAATCAGCCAATATGCTTTCTTCAAGAAGTTAGATTAATTTCTTTACTTTCAGTCCAAATTCTTTTCAGTAAGGTTGCTGGGATATAGAATCAGATGATACCTTTTCTTAATATGTATGTTAGGACTCACCAGAGCAACAGACTTATCAAAACATGTATATGTAACCATGTATCTACCAGGTGGGCTTACAGCAACTACCTGCAGAGTCAGGGTGTGAGAATGCAAGACGGCCGAGGATGGGCCGGTAAGCTGGAGGAGCTGCAGAGTCCAGTGAGGGTCCACCTTAGAGAGCTGAAGAGCCTGCCCTGGAAGCCTAGGGAAATGGACACAAGCAGCCAAAGGCAATGGCAGTCGCCAGAGTTCTTCCGGAAAAGAAAAAACAGAATTGAACACTTTCTTCTTTTTATTCAGTCCAGGTTACAGGACTTTGGTCAGTGCCCCCCAGTCTGAAGTGGTACACCTGGCCCACTCTCTGCTTTGCAGCCTGTGGGTCAGTGGCCCACGGACCCAGCCAGAGCACTAATCTACTGGGTGGTGCTTACTCAAGTCAAAGCAGCAGAGCACAATTAACAACCACGTACTACAAGAACATGGAGTTACAGGTCTTTAAAAAGAAGAAAACATTTTAGTGTCCCCAAGAGAACACATGTTAGAGACCACACACATAGAACACCTAGCAATTAGATGGAATTTTATACAGCTAATTGACAATAGAAATGGAAGGAAAAACAGTCACAAGTAGAAGTGTTTTCATTTATCTTTTTTTAAAAAAACACTTTGATATAACTATTTTCAGGGGCATTAGACTGTTTACATTTCAAGATAGGTAAATTTGGTATTGAGCCAGACTTTAAGACGTTTAAATATGCATGTGTTTAAAAGCCTCATGTAGATAATTGAGAATGTAAAAAAAGAGTGTCACAACAGTGTCAACAAAGAGTTGAGAGTTTTAAAGAACTCAGACTTTTTTGTGAGCATGTAATTTTACAGTGATGCCAGGACTTCACAAAGTCCTGCCCCAAGGAAGTTGGTGCGAAGCTCCAGCTACGCGGGAGGAGTAAGTGGAGGGGTCTCATACACACCACGGCGACTCAGATGAACAGACTGCGTGGCACACTTGAAATTTTCTAAGAGAATAAATCTCAGGTGTTCTCGGCACAGAAATGAGAAGGTGAGTGGGCGAGGTGACGGGTGTTTAATTGGCTTGAGTGTGGTGATCACTGCACAAAGCACAGCCATGCTCTACTGCACCACAGTTGGACGCTTTGGTCAAGGGCGGGTCAGGTGTAACAGGGCGGCTCCAGAAGATCAAGTTGCCTAGTGCTCTTGTGGCTACTTTGGTTTGTGTAGATTCATACAAGGGTGCTCAGGCAACAACAGAATCTTACAAAGTATTTCCCAGATCATGTCCACATCACCATGCAGTGGGTGACTGTACATCAAGTCTGGTATTGATCTCTTGAAAGCGTACACCTCAAAAAAACCTAGAAGGAAACAGAAAAGGGACTCATGTTGTCGACATACATTAGACTGCATTTTATATGTAAGTTAGCTTCATATAAGTGTTGTGCCCTTTACAAGTGACTATCAGTTTTAGCCCAGCACCAAGGTCCTCCTCAAATCCTGAACTCCAGACTTCTGTACCCAGCTGTGTATTCTACATCCCTTTTTTGGATGCCAGCTAAGGACCTCAAATTCCACTTCCTAAAAATAAATTTCTTCCTATATCACCCTAGCTTCTAGATATTTTGCTTTCTCAGCTATCATAGCCACTCATTAATTTTTTTGTAGGCGCTCAATACAGGCAGAATTTGGATAGAGCAAAATACTGCAAGTGAGACACTAAGGTCCTCAGTGAACGGAGAAAGTTGTTCAGATGTTGGTCATCAGGAGAGAAGGAAGTGGGTGCTGCAGGGCAGATGGTGCCAGGGCCTGGTACAGTACTACAGGAATCTCTAAGTTCTTTCACAAACTACTTACGGACTCGGGCAAAATGATTTTTTTTCTTCAAATTGGCAAAGATATGTGGCTAAATTCTTAGGAAAGTGCACACATACTCAAATCAGCAGTTAGAAGTTGCAAAACATAGTCATCACACTGTAGATGGATCAATAATTATTGCCAGGGCTCCGGTTCCCTGAGAAAGGAGAAACTGTACAGGGAGGGAACTGGTGCTCAAGACCAAGAGGCCTGCGGAAAGTCACAGAGGTAGCAAAGTCTGCAGGAGGAGAAATGTTCTCTCTCCTCTGAGTTTCCCCAGCCAGCCTGGCTGTCTTCCCACCCGCCCCCCAGCTCCACAACCACTGCGTGGTAGCTAGATAGACATGAACAAAAATCAGAGCTCTTCCTCTTTACCCTCTCTTCTGTTATGAAAATACCCCTTCTACAAAAGGTTATATTCATCAGGTAAGATAATTAAGGTCATGTTCACCTCAGACCAGTCTCAGTGGGACTTGCCAGTTCCTCTGAAGCCACTATTTATCCCTTTCCACGTGGCTTCCCTATTCTTTATGTCCTCAATGTATGATTGTTAATCCACATTGATGCCATTTTCATCATATATGAAAGTATGTCCAAATAAGGTTGTTTGATATAAACTAAATCTTTATATGAATTAAACCATCCTATGCCCCTCATCTATAATAAGGTTTTTCTTTTTATTACAGCTTTAAGATTTATCCATTTTGGTACATGTCAATTTGGTTCATTCACTTTCACTTTTGTAAAAAATATAATTAAATAAAGAGAACATAATATACACATATATTCATATACATACATAAGTGTATCATTTATTGCTAATGAACATAATTGTTTTATGTTGTCTTTATTATTACAAAGAATGCCAATTTAAAGAGGATAGATGGAGATAAATATAGATGGAGATAAATATAAATAGAAGACACACAAAAATATAGTTAGCCTAGTAGAGAAGTGCAATAATTTTTCTATATTATGGAAATTCAAGGCCATTAGGCTTTGTGAGAAACTTTCCTGTGAGAAAGCAGTGATTCACAGCCTGTCATAAAGAAAGAATGTTATGTCGGCAGTGGCGTGGAGTAGAGTAACTAGTGTTTAGAGCTCTGTAATAACTGCAGCATACCCAAACTCATTTTTCTCTTCTAAATGGTGAATTTCTCATACCTAACCAAGTCCTCATGTGGAGCAGGTAGCCCGGGAAACCTGGACTGGATAAAACTAAAGGACCACATTCCAACAGACATCCTGTCCTAACCGACAGGGATCAGGATCCCGCCGAGTCAAACCCCAGATCTGGCTTCCCGTGAATGAGTGGAATCGCAGGCCCTGGGCTCCGGTCACCCAAACACGATTTCCTTCAGGAGGCTCCTCCGAGGGGAACCGCCCAGCCTCCTAAAGACCTGTAATGGATCTGCAGCTTCACACCTAAGTTTGTTAGTGTTTTAGCTCCCAGATCAGGAGATCAGAGTTCCAAGTCCAGGCTCCCCCTGGAAATACAAATAGGAGTTTTCTATTCAGAGAGAAACAGAGGAGGAGGAAGGTGAACTCTAAATTGACTGTTTAATATGCTGCCTCCTAAAATCTCTAATTGAAAAAGTGAACTCCCACAAGTCAGCATCAAATGCAGGGCGGGCGGCAGCTGGTAGGAGATTACAAGCAATTTTCCTGAGATTTACAGTAAGCTAGTGAAGCACAATGTGACAGAGGCTGAAAGTGAAACTAAGCGAGGCTGTACATTAAGGAAAATTTTGTTTTCAGCAGCTATGAACTTTAAGATGATCAACATGTCACCAGGCGTAGATTCCAGGGGCCCTTTGGAATTCTCCAGGGCAGAAGAAGTCAGGAACAAGCAGCAGGTGGAACAACTGACCGGGGAGGGTGCTGGGATGTTGAGCGGCAGTGTGGATTAGAGGAACAGATCCAGTGTTGAAACCCAGAGGCACACTTGAAGGAGCACTTCCTCCGAGCCGGGACCACAGCCACCCCGTCCTGCCCAGCCCATGGATCAGCTCGGAGCCCGGGCCGAGGTCAGGGTGGACTCAGTTGCTGGCTTCTGCAGCATCTCCCAGGGCCTGGCATGGCCCTCAGGGCCCACACCCTACTGCGACTCGCACGCGCTGCATGGTGACACATCAACGATGGCTCGCACGCCAGTTCCTGGCTCCTATTTAAGCCACATCTCTACTTGCTGTTTTTCTCGGGACACGCTGGTCTCCTGAAGTGAGATTTCTCACCTCCCGAGCTGCTTTCATCTGGCAGAACCTGTGTGTGATACGATGCTCTCAGTCCAGGTTTATCTCCGGTCTCTTCCCCACGCCAGGGAAGCTTCCTCAGCTGCCTGGACATGCAGCTGACACCAGCCTGGCCCAGGCCTGGATCGATTGCTTATTTGCCCATTACTGCACATATGCTTGACAGTCTTCAAAGGCCCTGCTCGTGTCAGACCATGGATCCCTATATTTTGTTCAGGACATTAAATCTAGGAGCCATGTGCAGAAACACTGGACAGTCAGACAGAAATTAGGGTCTGAACAGGCTACGTGATGGGTAGTAAGGAAAAATACTCTGCTTTTCCCTACACAGGGGAATTATTTTGCTTGTAACCCAAGACAAACTGATGTTTGCACAGCTCTTGGCCTCACTCTGTCCTCCTCCTCTTCTGAACCCAAAGTACCTGCTGCTCTCTCCTAAAGGCCCAGCATCTCCCACAAAGTATGCTGTGAACCGGGAAAACACTCCCCTCACTCATTCCTTCCGAGCCTCCGCCCTGTGCAGGGCCGTGGGCTCGGAGCTCGTCTCCCCATCTCCAGGGGCTGAGCACAGCTGTCCTTTCAGAGCTGGAATGGAAAGAGCATGGCCAGGGCTTGTCTTATAGCTTCAAATGATGCCCAGAAGATGCCAGCAGGATGTGCCAAGCCAGTCACACTCTGGAACCACGTCCTGGCATCTGCCTCCCAGCAGCAAAGCCCACACCCATTGCTCCTTTGGGTTTCGGGCTAGGACTCTTGCGTGACACAGGACTGTGTTGGATGTGTGACCTCTGAAGCACCTTCTTCAGGATGAGCAGAAAGGCTGTCATGGTGTGGATGCGCTGGCCCTCAGCCTGGCCTGGACACTCTAGGGATAAATGTCACACATGTGCATTGGCATCAGGCTCTCCAGGGGACTCTGGGCATGCTGCAGAGTTACAGCAGCTGTGGAGACCCTCCAGGGCTGACACAGCCAAGCCCTGTGAGCAGAGCGTGGTCCCTGAGCCTACACCAACATAGCCAGGGTGTAGTGTGAAGTGGCTTCTCTAAAGTTTGTCTGTGTTCTCATTCAGAAATTCAGAAGACCTCTAAAAGGAAAGATTTCATCAGAGGTGGGGCCTGGGGGACCCAGTGTCAGAGATGGGAGTGTGCATCAGAGCGATGACTGCAGTCCCTCCTGATGCCCACACCAGGGAGACGCTGATGGCCGTAACCTTGCACTGGCGTCTGAGAGGGCTCCTGGGCCCTGGTGCATTTGTGAAAGCCGACGCCTAACTCATCAGCTTCCTGGGATCTCAGGTGATGAGGGCGCTGCCAGGTAATGTGCGCTGAAGGGATGAGCAGCCAAGAGCTGCTACCAGGAGGGTCCCTGCCGGTGGGAGGAACTGGGTGCTGAGTGACTACCTCACTCAGGGACTAAGAGCACAGGCAGTGAATGCTCCTCACAAAGGGCTGGGCACAGAGCTGGGGATTTAGCTCAGTGGTTTAAGTGCTTGCCTGGTAATCCCAAGGTCATGAGTTCGATCCCCCGCTACCGCCCCATACCAAAAAGAGAGAGAGAGAGAGAGAGAGAGAGAGAGAGAGAAAACCGGCAAAGGGCAATACTATTAAATAATTTCACTGGATCTAAGTGTCCTATGCACAAAGATGTGAATGTCATGAAGGAAGGAAAGGATGGATGATAAAAATGAGAACCACCTCAGGCCCCATTCTCCATCTGGAAGGACCTTCCTGGACCCCCGAAGCCCAGCATTGTCATTTCATGCATGCGGACAGCACAGACGGCATTTCATCCAGGGGAGATAATACCTGGTGCATGTATCAGTCAGGCTGGGGAGAAATCCTGAGAAAGAGCACAAGAAATTAAAAAATTAAAGACAGTATGTATTCCACCTGCATGGCCAAGACTTGGGACATTTCCTGCTGCTACACACACTGAGATTTCGGGGTGCAGTACTAGAGACACGAGGGTGGAGCAAAACCAAAGCGTGGATTTCAATAATGGCGAATATGCAAGATGAAAGCTGAAGTTTGCACAGTACCTCCACCCTGGAAAGGAGCTGAGTGCCAAAGAGACCCAGAGGTTAAGTTTCAGTGAGGGGAAAGGTAAAGACATAGCCACAAAGATGCCAAATAATGTGAGCAGAAACAGGGTGTTTGTGGTGTCTACTCATCTGTGAAAGCAGTGCTTATTAGTGCCTACTATATGTCCCACAAAGTGCTTGCAGTAGAGCATACACCATACACACTAAGGACACATGCACAGATGTGTCAATCACACCACGTGTGTACATGTCTCCCAGAACCTCTGTGCATAACAGCTGTTCTCATTGCACAACTCTGATCTGACCAAACAGAGAGTAATGGATTTAATTTTTGCTTTATGACACCTGTAAAAATTCGAACATTCCCTACTTTTGTATAATTATTAAATAGTCAGAATTTAAAGACAACAGCTTAAGTCGGGCGAACAGCCTGTGGCCAGTGGGTTAACCCTGGCACCTGTGGGCTCATCATTAAGTGTCTCCCGAGAGCCACTGTGCCAGGGGTTTGCATGCTGTCCGAGGCTGGCTTCACAAAAGGCAGAGCTGAGCAGCTGTGACAAAAGACTGTGGCCTGCATCTGACAAGTTTCCCGCCTGACCTTTCACGAAGAAGGCTGCTATGCCTCGTCTAAGTTACTGTGAAAAGCTGAACGGACCTGTCTCAGCCAAGCTGGATGCCACACCGTGCACTGGACAGCCTCTTCGCATCTTACCTGGCTCTAGAGCTTTGGTTTGCTGCAGACTAACTCATGTCTCACCGCCTGCACCAAAGCCATAATCACACCCGTTTCTGGAACACAAGGCCTTTCTTTCTTTTTAAGGATTTTAAGTTCAACATAGGAGAAATTGTAAGGGAACAGAAAACACAGTTAAAAATTGAAGACATTTTAACTCTTCTTCAAAAAACACCCATTTTTTTATAATAATATACAAGGGAAATAGAGCATCTGGACCAAATGTGTGGAGAACACAGAACTGAACTATGTCTATGCTCTACAAAAATACTCACGAAAGTCAGAAAAACAGTAAGAACAAATGGCCAAATGTCCTCATTTGAGAGGGTACTGCTCACATGTGAGAAAGTTTAAGAGTTAATTCTCCTAGGTAAATGACAAGTGTTACCATGACTCCAGCAAAATTATAGAGACAATTCCGTTTTTGGAAAGCCAAACATGGCATAATGTATCCAAGAATGAGGAGACAGCACTGTAGTCAGGGTTTACAGGGGAAATGTTTTGACATAATTCATAAGATTGTTTTATAATATTCACCAAAAGAGTCAAATGCAGAAGAGCGTGGAAGATCTGTCCACACACTGGGGAATCAAATATCCAACTGAGGGCCTGGATCCCACAGCAGGGTCCTGCACAAGTCCAGCTGGAGGCCTGGAGCCCACGACAGTGACTCATGCAAGTCCGTATCAAAGATCTGCACTGAGAAGCCAGGAAGTCTGCACCAGCAGGAGGAAGGACCTGCGCCAGCAGGTGAGGGTCTGGAAGCAATGCTCAAGGTAAGGACCAGGGGTCCTCCAAAGAGAACCGCAGCCATCCTCAGTGACAGCAAGGACCCGAGCGCCTCCTCTGATGAGAACAGTTGAGCTCGTATCAGGAAAGCCAGTGTGACGAGCTTCTCCAAGAGACTGAAAAGCACACATCTGCCCCTCCAGTTCCCCTTTCACACTGGTGGCAGCAATCCTCAGGTGGGTGCTCCACACCTAGCACCTGCTGACTCCGGTCAGCTGGGAGTGCCAAGTTCCAAGTTAGCTAAGCCACCACAGATGCCACCCAGTGGGCAGGATTATATCCTGTGATGTGGGAAATCACAGGAAACAAGGCTCACTATGTAGCATATTGTGATTTTACTAAAATAAGGACCACTGGAAAATGAGTGGATTGCTACGGAAACCCCCCAAGTGAGTCTGGAATCCCAGTGTATGAGGTGCGATATAAAGCAGTTCTTAGAATCAGAGGAGAGGAGGGAAGTCCTGTGTGATGAGGTGGAAGACTGAGGCCAAGGACCTATAATGTGTCTGAAATGGAGGTGAGATGAAAATCAAAACTGGGTGTAGAAAATTGGGTCCCTAACAGCAACTTCAAAAAACAGAAACTAGATCATGTCAAGGTAGCAACCCTGTCCCAGCCTGATCAAGCCCCAGCTCGTCCTGCTGTAAGGCACCTGCACCAGCATCTCAAAGGGAGAGGAATGACAGACCTTCCACACAGAGCAGCTTGCTCCAGGCTGAGGACAAGCCTGAAGACAAGGGGACAAGGCCTGAAGACAGCAGGCAAGGCCAGCCCTTACCAGCCTGGAGGTCACGCCAGGCTGGGGACGCTCTTGGGGCCCTTTCTGCATCACAGATAAGGCTGGCGAGCATTTTGGGCACACAGCACATACGCTATAGATGGTTTTACCTGCAACCTGTGTTTCTGCCAGGACCCTCCAGATACTCTGTAATAAGATCTTCTTTTCAATTGATTGCAAGAGTTTAGCGTTCAGACACTTTCCTGTCACAGACTTGGCCCTTAGATCACAACACTGACTGAAAAATACACCTCTGCAGGTGAAGATCTGGACAACACTTAACTTCACTCTGATGCTTTAGCTACACAGAAGACAGGAGAGAGGGCTGTGGCAGGAAAGAGGGAGTCCGAGCATTCTGTCAACTTACTTTTAAACACTCAAGAAAGGAAAAGACTGGGCAAGCACAACTAACCATGGTTAGAATTAACTTCAAATCAGCGCACAGGCGCTGAAGTCAGGCGGCCAGCTGTCACCTCACCAGCACTCTCCTCCCACCCCCAGACCAGGCAGGCCCGGCTGCTCCTCACCAGGGCTGCGCTCTGGACTCTGCTGGGAAGTGTCTTAATCCAGGGCCTAGAGCCGCACAGGTGGGGATGTGTCAATCCCTGCACCCCAGGCTTACTGTGCTCCCAGAACACCACCTCCCGTCTCTCAGGAAGCCTATTCCTGAGACGTCCAGCTTGCCCAGGAAGATCGGGACGCTCACCTTGCTCTGCCTTCCATGTCTCACTTATTGTTTGTTCCCAAGTTCTCAACTGCAACCCTGCTTACTGAACGTGTATGTTTAGATTTTGGCCCGACAGACAAAGTGAAGAGGTAAGATTAGCAAGTGTTTCATATGTTGGACAGTTGCTGTTAGCTATTCTCTACCTATGGATATTTAAGCCCTCTATGTCAAAATATACATATGTGATTTGTGGTGAATTTTCTAAACATTGACATTTATTAAATAGAGAAAGTGTCTTTTATAGCTTTTTACACAGTATGCAAGTGTTACTCTGTACCAAAAATTGAAAGTCGATAACGTTTTGAACAATATGTAATTGTTATTCATTATTTTAAAGTCAGGGGTGAGCCAGCAAATAGCGACAGAAAGTCCTCAGAGGCACAATTTTCCCAGCTATTTCCAAAGGAAGTGACAATAAACTTTTTGATTAAGCTAAGTTCAGACGAAGATGACAAAATAATCACAGCAGAAATTCTAGTGGCTCACCACGCTGTCCATCATCACCAGGCTTCCTCTCAGAGGGTTGTTTAAATATCCTGCTACTGTGAATGCTTTTGTGTTTCCGAAACAGCAAGCATGTTCACAAGTGCCAGGATGACTCTTCTGCAGTTACAAAAAGTGCAGTATTGCAGTAATCTCGGTTTACTATTGCAGAGATTAGCAAAGACCTACGTCTCACCTCCTTTTTAATGACTGCAGGACTGCCAGTAATCACAGTGAAGAAGACTTCCCGTAGCTGGTGCTCTATTTGTTTTCATGAAAAGCTGTTGTCTACTATGCAGTACAGGAACTCTGCCCTCTCCTGCCTACTCTTGTCACTGAGGTGTAAGCAGCGGCTGTATTTGCCTGCCCCTCCCCACCAGGCCAGCCAAACTTCACTTGGTCAGTTCTTGCTAGGCACAGGGAATGGATTTGGGACGGCTCATTGGGTCCCAGCCAGGGGCGTGGCCCAGACCAAGCAAATCCCACGAATCTGCTCTGGGGAGGGAGAAACCAACTGAAGTTACTGTCGCTCCCAGTTCAGGCTCCTCCTGCCCGATTCCAACATGTGGCCCATTTGGTCGCGCCCTTCCCGTGGTGGTGGGGGTCTCATTCCCAGCACTGACCGTGGATTAGTGAAGGTCCCTTCACCGGCTCCGCTCTCCGCTGGGCTCACCAACCCCCGACCTCAGTGCTGCTGCGCCTCCTGTGAGTGGTGGCAGGAGTTTGGGCGGCTCTGCTAACTGGCCGGGATTCAAGCTGGCACAGACTTGGCAGGTCACCACAAACGAAAATGCTGTGTCCCATAATTTTTAGCTGTTTCATGTAGTCCCAATGTAGTTGATGAGCTTTTTTACGTTTTAATTTCTTCCTGTGTCAAGAGGATCGATCCATCTCCCTCTGTCTGGGTCTCTCCAGGGAGCTTTATTCTGGCAAATGAGTTGTTTCTCCTGGGAGGCTTTGTATTTTGTTGCTCACTGATTGGCCAACTTGTCTTCTCTAAGCGGTTTATTCTCCCAAGAGAGTATGTAAAAGGAATTAAAATTTCTGTTCCACTTCTCAAAAGGATACAAAGATGAAGGAGAGAGGGTGGTTGTTTGGGACAGGACAGGAGAACCAGCCTGGGACTGGCATGAACAGGGGTGCGAGGCAGGAACTAGATGTGCCACTGTGCAGGGTGTTCCCACTGGCTTTGCTGGGAGGCAAAGATCAGGTTTAACTGACAAGGCAAACATGACTCAAGAGGGAGACAAAGGAAACTCAGACATCAGTGGAAAAAATGAACAAAAAGTTGCAGAGGTGTGAAGGAAAGAAATGGGATCCAAGAATTTGGTAGTCAACTCTATTATGTTGCTACATTTGGGTTACTTTTAGTACAACAGGAATACATTTTTAGGTGTAAAAGGAGACGTAACTATTCTACTAGTGTCCTGTCCTTTTAAAAGTTGCACTAACAGAAATATAAATCAAAAGAAAAATACAAGTAGATGAGAGTTACTGGCATAAAAGAACTAGAGTGAGCCCCGAAAGCAGGAAAGCATAAATTTAAAGGTAAAAGTGGTTATAAATATGAGCGTGAATGTCTTTGCCAAAATGATTTGTGAATAAAGAAACAAAATGGAACCTTACAAAGCATATAAATTCAGCAAGAGAATAAATGGAGCCTAAAAATCATGTAATAACTGAGAGGAAGATCAGTTCTGAGAGAGATTTAAAAAGAATAAACTGTGTAAGACGATGAGCCCAGAACACAGACAAAAGGAGAAAGGAAGAAGATATAGAAATAGAAATGCAGAAACCCATGCAGGATGAAAAGAAGGTCATAAGCCTAGCACTGGCTCTACTTTTCCAAGTACTTTTAAATGAGGAAACTGCAAACTACAGGGTTCTTCTCCTGTACTAGAAATTTCGAGAGGTAGCCAGGACCAGAAAAACAACCCCACATGCAAGGGGTGATCAAAATACAGAGTGGATGTTTAAGTCTAAAAAAAATCAGCGTTATCTGCTTCAAAACACTCCCCCTTGCTTCAAATACACTTAACCCATCCCTCCCACCACTTTCTGAAGCAGTTCTGGAGCCCTCTTTGTGTCTTTCGTTGAGCTGTAGTAGCCGCCTTGATATCCTGAATCGGTCTAAAAGATTCAAGGTAATTTCTGTCAGAACAAAAGCATTATGATGTTTTTTCAACCACCTTATTCACCAAACTGGGACCAGATCACTTCTGGCTCTTCCACAAACTCAAAATCATCACAGAGTCGAGTCAGGTGCTCCATCAAACCACGTGTGGTGGTGCATGCCTATAATCTCAGCACTCAGGAGGCTGAGGCAGGAGGATTGCTTCCCATTCAAGGTCAGCCTGGGCTACACAGTGAGTTTAAGGGCAATCTGCATTACACAGTGAAACCCTGTCTCATAAAGAAACACACACACACACACACACACACACACAGGGGATGCTGCAAGACAACCACAGCAGTGCAAGTAAAAATACTCATGAAAGAGAACCTCCAGAATTGCTCCAGAAAGTGGCAAGAGAATTGTGACAAATATGTTGGTAGTGAGGGGAGCAGTGCAAGAAGGATAAATGTCTTTTTCTGTAATAATTTTTTAAAATTTAAACATTCATGGTATCACACTTCATATAACATCAATTAAAATGCAAGAGGTCAAAACAAATGGATAAAAAGCTGGCAAATACTATACCAGCTCCTAGGCTGTACTCAATATTGCTTTACATTTTTAATCCACTTAATTAATAGTCACAATAACTCCAGGAAGTGGGTACCATTATTGTCATTATTACAATTTGTTTTGTGATACTATATGAAAGGAAACCGAGGTGTGAGGTAATTAAGTAATTTGCCCGAGGCCACACAATTAGTAAGTCCTGTAAACAGTACTTGAGATCTGTCAGTCTGCATCTGGAACCAGTGAATGCCACTTGTCTCTTTCCACAGCAGTTTTAAAGAGAGTATTGAATTGAGTTGCAGTGCACATGTAAGAATGCACATGCTTTAAGTGCAGTTTGCCACATTGAAGCCACCTGTTTAGCACCCACAGAACCCCCGTCAACAGGGTAGCAATTGCTCTCACTGTGTGAATTAGTTTCACCTAATTCTCAGTCCTATATAAATAAAGTCACAAAGCATCTGTTCTCCTGTGCGTGGCTTCTTTTACTCTGTTGTGTTTGTGAGATCCATCATATTTTTTGTAAGGCATGTAGTTCTTTGTTTTGGTTGGTTAGGAGTCAGGGTGATGCTGGCTTCCAGGATGGCTGAGAGCTCCTTCCCTTCCATTTCATTCAAGGCTTCAGGAAGCACTGGGATAGATCTTCCCTGACATCCTTGGAGAACTCATAGTAAATCCATCAGGTCCTGGGCATTTCTTAGTAGTTTTTACTACTGCTTCAATTTCATTGCCTGTTATTGGATTAGTTAGGGCTAATAACTAATTAGTAATTCATATGTATCCAGAAAGCTATCCATTTCTGCTGGGTTCCCCAATTTATTGGCACACGGGTTTGTGAAGTAGTTGCTAATAATTTTCTAGATTTCAGCAGTGTTTGTTGTGATTTCTTTTTCATTTTGAACTGCATTCATTTATATCTTTCCTCCTTTTTTCTTTTTTTTATTTGGTAAGATTACCTAAGTGTTCTCCTTTTTTATTTATTCTTCCAAAGGACTAGTTCTTAATTCACTGATTCTTTTAGTGTCCATTTTGATTTCTGCTCTGATCTTTATACTTTCCTTCCTTGCAGTAGGTCTGGATTTGGACTGTTCCTGTTTTTCTAGGACTTCCAGGTACATGATTAGGTTATTTAGGCTTGCTATGTTTCTTTTCACTCACAGCTATGCACAGCCCTCAAAGGACTGCTTTGATTGTGTCCCATAGATCTGGAATATTGTGCTGGCATTGTCATTTAATTCGACAAACTAACTTACTTGTCTTTAATTTTTTCTGTGACCCATTCGTTATTCCATAATGTGTTGTTTAGTTTCCATGCATTTGCATAATTTCTAGTGGTCTTTTTTTGCCATTGATTTCTATTTCCATTGAACTATGACCTGATATGGCAAATCAGGTCATGATAAATTTGTTACTCTTTGTCATTTACTTAAACATGCTTTACTGGCTGATACATGGTCTAATTAGAGAGGAAGTTCCATGCCCTGCTGAGAATGTAGGTTCTGATGTTGAGTAGATATCTAGTCTGTAGATATCTATTAAGTCCATTTGTTCAAAGGTGAGGTTCATCTCTGAAACATTTTTTGCTGAATTTTTTTAGCTGATCTATTTGTGATAGTGGAGTAATGAGGTCCCCCCTTTGTAATCGTATTGATAGTTATCTGGTCTTTTATTAATGAAATTTGGCACACAGTTGTTTGGTGCATATACATTTATAATCGTTATCCCTTCCTGTTGCAGGGTTTCCCTAACCAATATGTAATGGCCTTTCTTGCCTCTACTAATCAGTTTTGGTTTATAGTCTAGTTTGTCTAAAAATGAGATAGGTACTCCTATTTGTTTACAGGTTGTTGTTGCTTGCAATATTGCTTTCCATCCTTTGATGCTTAGTCTGTGAATTTGTTTTTTGGCTAAATACATTTCCTGTGTACATCACACTGTTGGATCATGTTTCTTGATCCATTCTGCTAATCTGTGTCTTTTGACTGGCAAATCTAGATCCTTCACAGGAAGGTTTAAAGCTAATAGATATTGGCTTGTTCCTGTCATTGCATTGTTTTCCTGATGCAATCTCCTTCTTTCCCTTCTACTCACTTGCTCACCCTGCATGGTATCTCCTTTATATGGGACATTTTGGCATTGTTAGTTCCATTATCTCTTTTAGTATATCCTTGAGAATTTTTTGGAGTGCTAGTTTGGTGGTCATGAATTTCTTTAGGTGCTCTTTGTTATGGAAATGTTTTATTTCTCCATCAATTTTGAAAGACAATTTTAGATTACTTTCTTTCAGGGCTTAAAATGCCTCATTCCAACCTCTCTTTTTAAGGTATCTCTGATTTGTAGGTCGCCAACTATAGCATTGTCTTTCAGATCTGACAATCTGTCCTCACACTGATCACTTCTGCTGCTCGTCTTTCCAATAGAATTTTTAGTGTCCTAGGTTTATATTTGGTAACATTTCAGAGATTCTAATTCTCTGCTACACTGGTCATTCATGTTTTGTATCATTTTGTTTAGTTCAGCTAGCCTTTTATTAATCTCTTCTGTTAACTTACTGATCATTTTGTTTATTAGGCCCATTATCTAGTTATTGATCTGCATTTTTCCTCTCTGTTATCTTTTCAAATAATTCAGCTGTGTAACCTTTGATTTCCTGCCCTTCAGTGTCCCATGGATCAGCTTTGGGGAATTATGACAAGGCAAGTATATGGTGGCCTGATCTTCTCTCCTTTCTATTTTTTAATGACTCCTTTCATTTGTTTTGTTTTTGTCCTAAGGTTTGCAGTTAATTATAGTGAGAGGCTTTGTGCTAACAAGGAGACATCCTTATTCTGGGGGTAGCTAACTACAGGCTTTTGCCTCTGTCCCAAGATCTTTCCACCTCCATTTATTTGCAAGGTCAAGCTGCTGTGTATTTGGCTTAGCACTCAGTGCTGTGGGAATGGTCTTCAATGTTGTTAATGATACAAAGGCAATCCAGGTACTGGTGTACTGAGAGAAACAACTTTAGTGACCATCAAGCCTCTTTGGCAATAGCAATGAAATCAACAATAGTAATACTGACATACTTTAAGAAACAATGTGCCACTCTTGACCATAAAAACGAGCTCTGTAAGCATAGTAGAAACAAGAAAACAAACCAGATACTGACACAGAGGAAACATTTTCTAAACACAACAACTGTATTGCTACTAGCAATAGAACAGTATTCAGCAGTAATAGAGATTTAACTATTTAAAAATTCATAAAGTTGTACTAGCAAAGATAGGGGGGGTTCATAGTTTCTCCCAGGACCTGCTGACCCTACCCTCCAGCTTGTCTTCTCTCCTGGGGGTTGGACTCCACCATGATTGGCTTAGCCAGATGGTCAGAATCTCTGCTGCCCTCTGTGGAGGACTTGGAACTGGAGGAGGCTGGAGCCAGGGCACAGTGTGGCATTGGTTGGAGACCAATGAGTGCACAGGACACAGCTGCATCATCTGCTCCTGGGGTATGGGGTGTGGATTTTCCTTGAATAGGTTTTAATTAAGCCTTCTTTTTCTGCTCTTTTAGGAGCCCCATTGAGATTACATTAGGTCTGTTTATCCCACCGCATTAATTTAAGTTAGTATGCACTCCGTCAGCTCCTAGATTGTGAAACACCTGCATTCTACTGAACCCTTTCTGATTTTGTGTCTTTTAAAGCATTTTAGTGCTACATAGGTTTTTTAGTCTCATAGCACATTGTCATCACTGATATTTATTCAAAGATTGGCTGTTTCTATTGCTGTCCCATATCTAGTTCTGAGAATATTTTCCTGTTGGATTATTACTTTTTTAGTAGAAAACTATTGGCAATAAATTTAGTTAATCTTTGTTTGCATGGAGATGTCATTAATTTTTCTTAATTTTAAAAAATACTTCCTATATGAGGGAAGATGGTAGATTGATAGGAACAGGATAGAGAGCCTCTCTGAGAGAAGCAACTCAGATGCCAGAATTTAACACCATGGAGAAGACCAGATGAAAGGAGAGAGGTCTCATGACCCAGGATGAAACTAAGGAAAAAGAAACAGAAAAAGAAAGAAAGAAAGAAAGAAAGAAAGAAAGAAAGAAAGAAAGAAAGAAAAAATGTGGATAGAAGGCTGGAGCCAGATGTATTCTCACCAGAGTGAGTCCCATGCTCTACTGGGTGCCTTGGAGTTAGATGACTTGCAGTCACGCTGAAGTTGTGGTCATGCTGAAATTGGGGTTGGTGAGCCCAAGGCCCTTGGCGGGAGGATGTGCCGTAACAGAGAACAGAACCAGCATGGAGAGTTGCACTAACCCAAGGTGAGTGTTTGGAATTTGGTCCTGTGGGAGGGGGTGACTGGCTGGATGACATATTGGAGTTGGGCAGGATGGGTCTGAACCTGGAACTTCAGTGGCATCAGTCAGCTGCTCCTGGCCCAAGGTGGATTGGTGGGATCTGCTTGGGATGGGTCACACCCCTGGTCAGGAACCAATAACCAGGGATGAAATTGTCCCAAACCAGTGATGTCTGCATCACTGATGGCACAGACTAAGGTGGTAAAGGCTCTTGCTGGCTGACTGGCTCAGAGGAGAGGGGCCAGCCCACACTGCCCCTGCATGCACCGCACTGATTAACAGCAAACTGGAGAGGGCAGCAATCCCCTAGCTGGCACACTTTGGAAAAACTGTAAGCAATACAGAAAAGGCCCAAGACCTCCACCATACACCTATCTGAAAGAAACCAGAAATATGACAGGAGAAAGAAATAAGAAAAAGCCTCCAACCACCAACCCAGAGAAAATAAGTCCAGGAGAGATAAATACAGAGGAGATCGAGAGCAGCAAACATGCAATATTGGACACAGCATCAGCCAACATAAAGAAATATCTTCATGACATCATAGACAAACTCAGAACTGAAATATTAATACAAGTGAAGCAAGATATAAGAAGATTAATAAAAGAAATGCTAAGCACCTCTCAAGAAGACACAGATGGAAGAATGGAGGAACCCAGGAAAAGGAGAGAAACCTTCGATGAAGATTATTAAAAAAATCTAGAATACATGAAACAGATTCAAAGAGATTACCAGGAAATTAAAAATTCCATTGAAAGCTGACAAAACTGCTTGAAAGAAATTAAAGTTAGACTTTCAAAACTTGAAGATAGGTTTGCAATATGTGGTCACAAAGGGAAAGATCTCTTAAAAATAACAAGGAACTAGGAAGTAACAATACAAAGACTAGAAGAAGACAAGAGGATCTATAACTTAAGAATAAAAAATATGAAGAAGCAGGTGTAAACACAAATGAAATACAAAGGCTATTCACAGAAATAATTCAGGAAAACTTCCCAAGCATAGGAAAAGGAAATGATACTCAGAAATATGAGATATACAGAACTCCAGCCAGCTACAACCAAAACAGATCTACACCCACACATATAATAATCAAGATCCCAGAAATTCATCACAAGAACAGAATATTAAAAGCAGTCAGAGAAAGGAAACAGATCACTTATAAAGGAAAGCCCATCAAAATCGCAACAGACTTCTTGACATAAACCATTAAATCAAGAAGAGCTTGAAGTGAAGTATTCCAAGCCCTGAAACAAAATAACCTCCAACCCAGATTCATGTACCCTGCAAAACTGTCTCTCAGAATTGATGGAGAAACAAGATGCTTCCATGACAAAGAGGAACTGGGGAAGTTCATGACCACCAATCCAACCCTACAAAAAATACTGAAGGACATTCTAGAGAGAGAGAAAAAAATCACCAGGATTCCAGGAACAGTAGCAGAGAGGCCTCACTGACCAGGGCAGACAGTGGAATGAAGGAGAAAAGTAGACAACCAGTGGCAGAAAAATAGCATAACAGAGATGAGGCAGAGAAGATTGGCTATAATCTCTAACACAAATCGCCTTGATACACTAACAAAAAGAAACACAGGAAGAGTAGATCAGGAGATAGAGTCCATCGAGATGCTCTGTATAGGAAATATAATCAACCTGAAAGAGGGTTAATGAACCAAAAGTCAAAGGTGAGAAAACAATGCTCTATGTGACAGGGAACCGGAGAGCAATAGGGACAGCTCGGCCAGCAGCTGCAGATAGGTTGGAAAGACATGACACTTTTTTGTGCAGTGGAGAACTACTCAGCTATAAGGAAGGAAAACCTTGAGGCCTTAGTAGGTAAAGGAATACAGCTCAAGATCAAGCTCAGGGGTAAATAGGTTCAGAAAGACTTAGGTAGATAGCGGGTTGCCCCCCTAATCTAAAAACTAAAGGAGTTAGTGGAACCTGAAATGTACAAAGCACCCTGTGAAAATGAAAGGGGAGCAATTGTCTAAGAAAAAAAAAAAAAGGAAGGCAGAGGACATTATTAATAGTGTATCAGGATTTAAAATCCACATTATTTTTGTCACTTTGTTTAATTTGATTTTATTCTGTTCCAGTCTGTCTACTTGTACTAGATTTGAGGCCACAAACAGCTTCCCCAAAAGTAGCAGTATATACCATGGTAACCATCCTTAATTTCCTATTAACTTAATCTGAAGCCTTGTATTACTTACACTGTCTTACTATTACTTATCTTATTTGAATCTGGTTTGTTAGAACACTGTTTTGTCTTGACTGATTTTGTTCAAATCTGGTATGCTTGATAGTATCAAGTCTGGGAGTAGAGGCAACTACTCTGAAGATGACAAGATTCAATAGGGTACTCATTCCAGTTTGATCATTAACTGCCTTTGAAGTCCTATAATATCTCCAATGTTTTGTTTATATTAATATTGCTATGTACTGCTATGTTTAATTATACTATGCCCGATGATATAGACAATCCTATTGAAAATAACAAGAGACATCATAGTAACCATTGTAGATCACCTGGTATTGGGGTTTTGTATGTCTCTTTTGTTTTGTGTTTTTCTAGGAATTTGTTTTGTTTTGTCTTGCTTTGATTTGTTTTTTCCTCTAATACAGAAAGGATAGGTATACATGTAGAGACTCATGAATGTGTAGAACTTCTAAACAGTCTATGATAACTGATTATATAATGCACCATGAAATAAACAACTACTTTGAAGAAAAAGAGACACTAAGGTACCCAGTGCTGATGCCATAGCGTCATGGTATAAAATCTAGCAATACTATTATTCTTTGTTCAGAGTGATATTAGTCTGTTTTGTTTTGTTTAATCTCAACATATTTAAAGCCATAGACAGTTATTTTGAAGAGAACGAGAGACATTATGGCAGCCATTGTTGACTTCCCTATTGTCTGGTCTTGAAGACCTAAATGCCTTCATCATCCTGTTCTGATCAGTTTAGTACTATTTCATTTGGTATAATTCACTGTGTGTTAAGATATGGACAACTATCTGGAAGAAAACAAGAGACAGTATGATAGACTGTGAAGATCTCCAGTGGTCTTGCTTTGAAATCTGTGCTTCTTAAATTGTTTTCTTATGATCTATTTTGTTCCATTTTGTTGTTTAATTTTACCCTCTTTAAAATAAAAAAAAAACTTTCCTTGTATTCAGAATTCTAAGCTAACATTTTTTTCTTTTCTTTTATTTGGCTTTAAAATTTTTTCCATTTAATGTTGGCCTCATTCATTCCTTTGAAGAAGACAGCTGTCAGTCTTTAATCTGGTTTTATTAGTTTCTTTAGGCAAGACAGCTATGAGCCTAACAGATTTACAAGGTTTGAGTTCACATAATACCTGTTTTTTCTACATGCTTTTAAGAATTTCTGCTTGAGATTGTTAACAATTGCATTATAATGTGTTTATATATCCCTTGCTTGGTATTTTTTATATTTGGAGTTCTAAGGAATCTTGAATCTGTACTAAGACTTTTTTTTTTTTACAGTTTTAGAAACTATCCAACCATGATTTCCAAAATACTGCTTTTGCCCTATTGATTTTTATTTCCTTCATCTCAGGAATTTCAATTACATACATGCTAGATTTTCTTATCATATCTAATATATTTTAACATTTTTTTCCCTCTGTGTTTTTGCCAGGATATTTTCTCTCATCAGTATGTTAATCTACTTTTCTGATAAGTGTAATCTAATATTATACTCATCAATTAAATTCTTAAAGTTTTATTCCAGTACAATTATTTTTGGAAATTCTTGATCACATGTACTTTAAGTCTGCATTTTATAACTCTGGTATCAAGATTCTCTGTGGCTTTTGTTTCTTTTTTCTTGGTCCTAATTGAATCTCTAGTAATTTCTGACATATTGCTTGATATTTTATGTAGCAAACAGTAGAGCCTTCAGAAGGTGCTAACTTGCCACAAACAAGACAAAGTGTAATTAGGTAACTTACATCCAATCAAGAACTGCACTATAGATTTTATGAAATTTCATTTTTTTCAGTTCACCTCTTCCCCATCCTGTAGCTCTCTGACTGGCCCCTAAAAGGCTTTCTTTTTAGTGGCTTCAGAGGCATAATTTTTATCTCATTGATACTATGATATGGTAGAAAACTCAACCCAGACTTCTGTGAACCTTGTACCTCCCATCTCACATTCCTACTCTCTGTAGTTTGAAAGTTCAGCAAGTGCTTTGGTTACAGCGCTCTAACTTTCCTAGTCTCAGTTCTCACTAGACTCTTGTCCCTAACCTGTGTTCTGGCTGCCTGGACATCCTTAAATTGCATTTTTGTCTCCCTGGACTTCTGAGACAGCCTAGAATTCTGCCAGCATCTTTTCATTGGCCCACAAACCTCCTCCTGGTGCACAGGAGTTGCACCCTCAACTCCTGCTCAGTACCAAGAGCAGGCAAATGAAGTAAGTGGAAAAAGGCAGTGACAGTGGTGTCTCACCCAAGGTTTTCCTCTCTCTAAGGCCTTGGGCTTTAGATACTCATTGCCTCAGCAGCTCTCTGGTGCCTCCGCCAATGTACTGTTTTCTATCCAGCTTTGAAACTCTTCTCAGCAGGAGGCAGCTGCCCTCTGAAAGCTCTTCTATCATGCCCCAGAGTCTCATTTTAAACAGCTTTTCAAATATCTGCATGGAATGAATACTTTATTATCATTATTACTGAAAATATGCCTAATATTTTGACAGATTTGACAACTACATAGCTAACTACATTGTGCAGGTAGACCACAGCTTATTTGCTCAATGTCTGCTCAGTGGACCTTTGTAAACTTATTATTAAAATGTTCAATGTTGAAGAAATGGAAATAGCACAATAAATACCTTCCATCATTCAAACTTAAGAATGTTAGCATGTCATTAAATTTCTGCTTTCTCTCTGATTATCTAACTATATTCTTCAGCATGCATCTTCTACAAATAAAGGTATTTTTTTTCTTGAACATAATATGGTAGACAGTTTTCTCTAGTAGTTTAGTAATACAAATAATGATCTAAAGACTATCCAGGGATAATAGTCCCCCCTTCTCTGCAGAAGATCCCATCCAAAACCCTTTCAGGATGCCCATGTGAACTGTTAAACTCTGCATACTATGGATATCTGTATGCATGCATACTTAGGATCAAGTCCAGTTCATAAATTAGGTATAGTCAAAGCTGAGCCAGTATAATAAACAGAAGAATTATAACAATATACTGTAATGAAAGCTATGTGAATGAGTTTCCTCTCTCTCCCCCGCCCCCTTCTCTCTTTCTCTATCAATTTGTAGGCAGTGTACACAGCATAGACACAATCGCAACATGGAAAGCATGGTGCAGGATACAGTGAGACTCCATCACACAACTCAGAGTGGTAATTTCAAACTTATGAATTATTTATGGAATTTTTGCATTTAATATTTTTGGGCCTCAGTTGACTAAAGGTAACTGAAACTACAGAAAGCAGAACTACAGATTAGGGAGAACACACTATTGTATTTATATTTTAGCTAATTGATGCCTGCATATCACAATACACAACTCACGGTAGTGTGATCACTGGTACAAAATGTGGGCACATTTTAAATTTTGCCAAACAAATGGCAGATTGGTTTCCAGAAAATTTGGACCAATTTGCACTCTCAACAAAGGATATAAGGGAGCTGATTTGAAGGAGAAAGGTTTTGATGGTTCTCTGAGGGTGTCTCATGTGTTGATCTCTGCATCCTGTGTTGTACCAAGTGTGTCAATTAGCACATGTTATTAGCTATCTCAATCAAGGTGAGGAAAGATTTTTTAACTCCAGAAAAATTTTGTCAGAACTTTAAAGGTTCCCTAAAAGAATCAAACACCAGGAAAAACCAGGAAAATTTGAACTCTGATTACCTAACTTTATTCAAACCATGAAAGGAACCAATCACCTGTCCCCTGATAAAAGAGCATTTAGATTAAGAGAAGCATTATCAAAAGACAAGCAATAGGAAGGGAAAGAGAGTGACCAAAACTTGTTTGAATGGGTTTTAAAGCACGGAATAAACTCTAGAGTGCAATTAATTCTCCTAGCATTTTTATACTCAGACAACAAAAATGAATGGTGAAATACACCGAAAGGACAGAAACGAAAAGGAGAGATTAAGCATATTTACATGCAGTTGAAAATGATTTATTAATTCACTAACACAGACTTAAACATGGCCCTAAACCTAACGCTGACCTTAGCCTAAGAACTAACCATATCAATAACCATAGTCATAACCCGAGCCCTAACAATTGCCCTAACCCTAGCACTTACCCTACAATAACCCTAACCCAAGCCCTAACCCTAGCTCTAACCCTAACCCTAGCCCTAGCCCTAGCACTAGCCCTAGCCCTAGCCCTAGCCCTAGCCCTAGCCCTAGCCCTAGCCCTAGCCCTAGCCTAACCCTATCCCTAGCACTGGCCCTAACCCTAGCCCTAAAGCTAACCCTAACCCTAACCTTAACGCTAACCTTGGCCCTAGCCCTACCCCTAGCCCTAACCCTCTGTTAGGACAGACAATTTTACACACTTCTGAGTAAGAGGAAGAAAGGAAACAGAATCTTTCCACGATATAGTGAAGCCGTTTAAGTGTCAGCGACGGCAAACAGAGGGGTTGAATGCCCCGCATGGGACTACACACAAGGAACAGTTAATTGGGGCAGAATCTTTGTTTCTAATTTTCCATTTTATGAATGTTTTCAAACATCATTGAGCATGATGCTCTCATACAGCTTTATCACATTAGCAACCAACAAATGTAAATTTGTAAAGAGTTGACAAGACTGCCAAAAGCTTTGCATATTTGTTTTTAATTCAATCCGCAGGTTTTACAGATAATCAAAGAAAGCCTGGGGGAGGGGAGCATTAAGTCTGCTAATTTCAATATGGTTAACATTCTCAAAGCTGAAATTAAACCTGAATGTGCCATTTTACATTTAAATATTATCTAATTTAAATATTAATAGAGATTATAACAGAAGATAAAGAAAATTACAAAGATTTGAACAGCTAACTTTATTTTTGAGAAACTGAATATTAATATTTGCCTCTACAGACATACATGTTAATATCTATAATTGCCTTGTGTCAAAATAATATTCTTTCTTTTTAAAGATTTGAAGAAATAAAGCAGGCAAGAAAGATGCAGCTTCCAAATATGCCACTACTCAGAAATAATCAGCGTTTGCATGTTAGGAGATGACTTTCCAAAATTGTTTCGGTATATTGATGGGTTCAGATGATGGGGCACAATTATAATGTAGAACACATTTGTAAAATTGCAGACTTATAGATATTTTGTAATCAATTAGAGGTCTCTGACTAAGCTTCTGTTCTGCTGTTTCTGATGAATTCAATTGATCTTGGCAGTGTCTACAGCCCAGCTGCAGACCTCTGATGAACACTGAGCCACAGTAATTGTCTAAGCCTTCTTGCACCCTGGACTGTCAAGGATGCCTTTAAAAACTATGATCACCGGTAAGGCCTCCTTTCTGGAATGTTCCTACACTGTGGTAATGCCTTTGACTCTGCTCACTCTGTAAAGGCCCCTCCCCTTGTTCCCTGGAGTGTTTCTGTATTATATGTAATTCCTTTGTTTCTACAAATCTGCTCAAGACTAGTCCGCCTGTCAATATATGACTCAATGCATGGAACCAATTATGTAATGCTTTGTCACTTGCTTTGTATCTCCCACTTCTAAATGCTATGTAAACTGAGCTCTCTGTAAATTCCACGTTGTTGCCTTTATGGAATTATCCCGCAGCAGTCCACTGGCATAGCGATTAATCTCTGCCTTCTTATCCTTCTTATCTCCTTGGTGAAAATTTTTCCTTTCAGTTCGAGGAAAAACTCCACCCTTCCTGTAAGATTGGTCAGAATGTTGGGGTGATGGGGGAGCAACTAGAAGTAGGCAGAATCCTGCATCTGGGCAATCCAAGTGCTTTAACCCATGATCAAGAGTTTGAGAAAGGCCCACAACAATTTTAAACAATTAGTTTATTCATAATTTGTCTAACTTGAGAGAATAGCTAGTCCATAATCTGCCTGGAGAGCACAGAAGTACTCCAACTTACAGGGGGTGGGGGGAAGGCCAGCAGTGTGCATGTGCAGATTTAGCTGAGGTTTGGTCCAGGGTGGGTTGAGTCTTTCCCGGCACTGGGTTGGTGCCAGTCTCTACTCTCAGCATGAGGAGGGTAGAGAACTCACCTGTCTCAAACAAATTCCCAAGTTTTAAAGACCCATTTTAACTTCTTTGTTACAACAAGGTCCTCACAGCAGAGGGTTTCCCACCCACGACTGGAGGAAATAAATGTCACGAGGACACAGAAAAAGAGCTGGACTACCCGCGTGCCTCCCGGGCTATTACCATGGCCTTGCACCCGCTTGTCCTCCAATCAGCTACCGCGCAGTTCCCCACCAAAAGGGCTGTTTCCCCATTTCTTCAGGTCATTTCTGAAGTCACATAAAACTTACATTAAATAACTCTCTATGCTTTTTTCTTGTTAATCTTTTATTATTGGTGACTCAGTCATGAATTTTGCAGTGGCTGAGAACTCTTTTCACCAACACAATATGTATGCATGGATTGCAGGGCAAATAAATGTTTATGTTGCAGCTTGCTGCTTTCCCTTAAGTATATATGGAGAGTGGTTTCCATATCAATAAATATTTTCTGTTTATATTTACAATGGCAGCACTTTTATCACCATAAAAATAATAAGACTTAGGAATGCAGTTTAAAGAACCTCCCTCCCACTCAGTTGCCATAAACAATTTTCATCAACAATTATATACTCTCATATATAATATCTACTATGCTTTTCTGCTCACATACTTTTTTCTGCATGTGGGATACACACTGCTTTCATTTCCTTTGTTCACTTAATAACATGTAATCAAAACTTCTTGCTTCATTATAACACAGAACATGTCATTGGCTGGTACTATGGTAATTGTTTCATCTTTTGTTCTAAGGTATTATTATTATTATAGGCAGCTAACTTTAGACAGAAATTAACATAAAATCAGAGAGAGACTGGGGTCTTAAGGAAGGCAGCAAAAAGAATAAGGACATCAGAATCGTGGGTGGAAGCGCATCTGAAGACCGGGTCTCAAGACAAAGATGCGATGACCCAGGTCTACATGCGTCCCCAAGGGACTAGAAGTTATTGTATTATAATTATATCACCTGGGCCAGTAAAGTCCAGACAGACATTAGTTACTTTGGTGGGTGAACATCCAGACTCGTCCCTTCCCAAAAATGCCATTTCCCTTTCAATGTATCCTTGCCGTGTGACCTGTTTTCCTACTGGATCAATATTAGCTCACTGGACGTGCTTGTAATCCCACACACTGCCAGCAGTTTGGCCCATGTTACATCCACACTGTGGCTTTGCTGTACACATTACCCCTGACAAAGGGCCTTGAGGGCACCCCTTTTCTAGACCCCCCCCACCTCTCATCCCCTAATAAACCTCTCCTACTGGTAGCCTCCATTGTCCTTTGGAATTCATTCTTCAATTCAGGGGACTTGAACTCTGCATATGTGACATCTTGTAGGTTGAGAGTTATATTTTCTCCTATATCAATATACTGGTCATGCGATAAACACAACTACTAGTAGTCATAGTCATCATCATAACGTTGTTAATGTTATCATTCTTATTACAATTATTATTTTTATTATGTAATGGACACAATTTTAGGTGATTTACATGCAAATCCCTAATTCTCATGTCCTTTGTAGTCACTATTTTTACCTTATTTTTACATATGAGAAAAATGAAACACATAGAAATTAAGTTACCAAATTATAAAATTTGTGTGTGTTTGTGTGTGTGATATATGTGTGTAAAACCCATTTATATATGAGGGGTGATCAAAACATAGGGTGAATAATTTTTAAAAATGCATTACAGTAAAAAACGCATTGCTCTTAATCACTCTCAAAATGCTTCTCCCTCACTGTGCACCTGTTTATTTCTTCATTCTGGCTGCTTTCTGGAGCACTTCCAGAATTTCTCTTTTGTGAGTGGGATCTGATCAAGAATATGGTGAATGCTGCTGCCAAGCGCCATCCAATAAAAAGGCAGACTCTAAAAACATGGCGGTGCGTCCTCACCTGTCTTCTGCACCAGGTCTGGCACCATGTGGCTTCTGGCTGTCCCTCAAAGTCAAAATGACCATTAGCAGTGAAGATTTTCATCTATTCAGGGCATCAAGGCATCCATAACAGCACAGCTAAAGACATGGATGAAAGATGACATCCGAACTGCTTCCGAAAGCTGGGAGAATGACAGGATAAGTGTGTCTTGAAGATGGGGGAGTCTCACGAGAGGAGCTAATAGCAGTGCATCTTTTACTGTAATACATTTTAAAATTTAAATGTTCATCGTATTTTCCATCATTCTTCTTGTACTATGTAATATAATTCTACATGTGAATAAATGCATACGGTAATTTCTAAAATGTGCAATTCAAATAGAATACACATCCTAACTTTTTACTGATTTGGCCAAATAAGGTTGTGCCAATTATGTATTTCATCAATAGGGGGAGGTGTCTTCTAGACTTTTCCACTCACCAGTGTGAGACATGTGTATAATTTGTGACAATTTAATAGGTGAAAACTCAAATTTTTTTATATTAATTTGATTAGGAATACATTTGGGGAAATTTAAAAATTCTTATTAGCAATTTGTAATTCTTTTTCTAAGAACTCTACCATAAATATTTCTTTCTATTAGGTTGTGAACTTACATAGATTTCTTCAGATGCCAAAATATAACATTTTGTCATTTATTTTGCAAATGTGCTCCCAGCTTTGCTTTATAATTTTGTTTACAAGTTTTTCATAGCTGCACTCTTGAGGTGCTGAACGTATTTTCATGCACATTTCCACTGAGGTGGTGCAGGCCGTGAACCGGCCCCCGCCCCACCCGGCCGATGAGGTCTGAGCAGATGAGGCCTGCAGCCCGAGGGGCCGGGACAGGGCCTCAGAAGCTCCCGGCCGCGGCTCAGTCTGCCTGAGGCAGGCAGCACGCCGGCCTGGGGCGCCGGTGCAGGCCAGGCCGGTGGGCCAGGAGGGGGCTCCTCGGGGTCCCCTCGGTGCTGCCCACAAACTGGGACCACCCGACTGCGCCGCTGAGCAGTTCTAATGTGCAGCTCTCCCGCACGTCTGGGGAATTTCTCGTCTGTTTCTCTTAGGGACCTTTCTCTGTCCTTTCCTCCCTCTTCTCTTCCTTCCTCCCTCCCTTCCTTTTTTCCTCTCTTTCTCTCCTCAGGTAACTGAGTGAATCTCACCCTTTGAAATGGGGTGTCAGGCCTCCTGTGACACTGTATCAGCCTCCGCCTTTCTCCACCCCGGGCCCAAGGCCTCCCTCCTCTGCAGGGCCCTGCTGACAGGTGCTGGGGGCTTGTCAAGGCCTCACCTGGAGGGAAATTTGATAACTCATTAGCTATCTAATGCTCTAATCGCCCTCTCTATTTATATCTACGTATACACAAATGTGTAATTCGTTATTTTAAATACAGTGTTTTAATTTACATACATATGATATTATGCCCTAAATCTTCATATCTGTCAATAGCCTTACACAGCACTGTTGATAAAACCTGCCCCACTGGCTCTGTGTCCATTCACCACACTTGAGTTATTCAGTCCCAGGAACTCCAGCACCTCTGGGGCCTGGCTCGGACTGTCTGTGTCACACCATCCTGGGCTGCTTGCTGAGCCCGTGAGGAGAGGCCTGGCTCCCGGGCTCCTCAGGCTTCCGTCGCTCTCCAGAAAGAGTGCAGCTTGCTGCCCCCTGGCAGTGACGTTCCCCTCTCCGCATCTTGGCCAACTCCAGGAACTGTTCTTTGCCAAAACTGGGGATAAGATTAGATGGATTTCATTTGAATTGTATTTATCTGGTTATAAGTAAGCTCAAGCACCTCTTCTGTTTCTGTTAACTGTTCAGGTTTCCCAGCTTTCAGAGCCTCCTAATTACCGCAGCTGGCAGTTGACGAGAGCACTGCGTGTGTCAGCTCGCCACGCCTCTGTCTTCAAGGAGTATTGGCAATGAGTTCTCTAGGCTCATTCTCCCTGATGTGTGCTCTGGTGTTCAGAGCCTGCTCCTGAGCAGTATCCATGCCAGACCAGCTCTTAGGGACTGGATATTTTGTTTCTAGACCTAAGGTTAAAATTTTCTCACTCCTTCTTTTCTCCTGCAACATTGTACTAAGACAAGCATTTGCAAACATGCCTTCCAAGCTGATCATCAGCAAGACAGAGAAAGAACATGCCAGGAAATGGATTTGGAAGCTTCAGAATAATTGCTTCTAAAATCAATAAGTGGCATCAAAATAGGTTCAAACATCGGGAAAGCAGTATGAAAATGCAGGTGACAGTTTCTGTGATCCACCAGTTAGACTCCTAATTTGCTATACCAAACAATCCCAAAGACAAAATTGTGCTTTACCTGAAGATATTCACTGCAGTCATGTCAATGTGGGAGAAATAATACTGTATTTTTTATTTAAAAATTTTTTAAAAAGAATATTAATTTGAAAATGGTTAAAATTACATATATCTTGGGTGAAGTCTTAATTTTACATTTATTTTTAATTTTATTTTACTATTTTTGTTATTTTATTTAATGGCTAAAGAAATTTGAAAATAAAATAATGGAAAAACATAATGTTTACCTCTTAGGATACAACATGTTCAAATGTCTTGATAGGATTCAGTGACTCTTCAGGGACAAATACGTGGAGGGTGGCTGAATAGGAAACGTGTAAGATGAGAAAAAGTGGCAGAATTCGGAGACTCTGACATCTGAAAACTCCTATTTTTAGAAGAGGAATTTGGGGTTTATTTATACAATGGTCTTTAAGAGCAACTGCTCTAAAATGGAATGTGTGCTGAGCCTTCTATGTGTGCTGAGAATCAGTGCAGTGTCAGGAGATGCTATGAGCATCCCTGATTGTAGGAGGCAAAATATAATATCGACCCCGCTTGCTCCCTCGGCAGCTGAACCAGGACTCGCATGTGAAGCCCTCTTCCCCGCTAGATCCTGGGTCACGGTGACGGGAAAGCTTTTTACTGAAGGAGGTCAAGGCTTCACTTTGGGCATGTGTGACTCCAATCCTCTTCCAAATGAATTCTCTGTCTGCATGAGAATATATCCCTGCCCTCACACGTCCAAATGACGAAACATAATGGATTGACTGTGTGTGTATTTCATTACTGGACTAGTGTGCTTACCTGTTCTCTTTAAATTGGAAGCCCTGGAAGTCAACTAAAACTGTTGATCTGTTCATATATTGCAACCGTATGTCTTCCTTGAACAGATTTATATTATGTAATGCTATCAGAATGGAAAAGTTATTATCTATATGCTGATGATTCCTACATTTTAAACCCCAAGTAAACCATCTATCTCTGGAGTTCAAATTATGTAAATCAGTTGCCAACAGGCCCTTCTATCTGGGTGCCTTAAAAACACCTGAAATAATTGCATTTGATAGTGAACACATCACCTTCTCAAGAAAACCTGCTACTCTTCAAAGTCTCCATCCCACAGAATGACACTGCTATGGCTCCTTCTCCCCAGCCACATGGTTCCTGATTTCTCCTTCCCCCTCTCTCCCACAATCAAGCTCTCTCATAAATCTTAACTACACGCCCTCAAGGTGTCTGTCAAATTCATCCCCGTGCACACAGTCCATGTGCAGGACTGACCAGGCTTCGTTATAACTGAATTTTTACACGTGAGCTCTCAGAACGGTGAGCTCTCCATGTTTATGCTGCTGACTGCTGTGCTCCCAGTTCCAACCCGTGTCAGAAAATCAGATTCTGCAAATGTTTTTAAGTTACTAACATTTTCAAATGAAAAATAATCTTGAACATAAAAATTCATTGAAGATCAAGTTCTACTAAAAATACTTTCAAAGGCTGAAAATACATGTAAACACAAAGAGTTTATTTCTTTCATCTTAGGATTTAAATAAAATATATATTTAGTTTTATATCTATGCTGGAAACTGTGTAATATATGCCTGTGTTGTAGTCAGAGGTTGTGCAGAGAACAGTTAGAATCAGGACATGGAGTTTATAATATTATTTTTATGATGGTCACCCAGGGTTAACACAAGAAAATGCAGGAAATCTGTCCACAACACTAAAGACACAGAATATTTAGTCAAGGGCCTGAATCCCACAGCAATGTCCCACATGAGTCCAGATGAAGACCCAGAGCTCATGACAATGCCTCTCACAAATCCAGCTGGAAGGTCTAGAGCCCACAAGAAGGACTCATGCCAGTCTCTTTTACAGATCCATGCTGGGAAGGCCCAAAGGTCAGCGGTGGGAGCCAGAGAGTCTATGCCAGCAGGGTGCAGGGGAGGTTTTATGCTGGAGCCAAGAAGTCACATTCTCAAGACCAGGGCTGTCCTGGAAAGCACCACAGCCATCCTCAGTGACACGGAGGCCCCGAGCTCCTCCAATGATAAGCACAGTCCAGTACATGCCAGGAAGCCAGCATGACGAGTTCATTCTGGAGACCAAGTGACACATGTCTTTCTCTCTGGAGCCAGGAAGCAACGCTCCATGTGAGGACCAGAGCTCCTCCAGGAGAACCAACAGCTCAAACAGCAACACGTAGGAGAACCCACCATGCCTCAATGCACTAATGCACCAATGCCTAGCTTTTCTTTCTCCACGCATCTATTTATCCTGGCAACTTTCCTCAGGTGAAACATCTATGCTCAGCACCCTGCTGATGTAATCCAGCTGGCATTAAGTTGACCACCAGTTTTTAATCCATAACAGCTGGTAAATTGTATTTCATTGTAACAGTTTTGTAGATTCTTCACACTTAACAAACTAAAGATTGTAAAAAACAACTATATAATGGAATACTACTTAGCCACAAAGATAAATTTGTGACTTCTATAGGTAAACAGATGCAACTCGAGACTATACTCCTAAGTGAAATAAATCAGTCACACATGTGTAAACATCATATTGCTTCATTAGTATAAGAAACTGAAAGAGTAACTAAGATCCAAATTGTACAACAGATATTGTGAACTGGGAAGAAACTGTTCAAAAGAACACTGTGACGGGAGAAAGGAGAAAGGAAAGATGAAAAAGGAAAAATACATGTACATATATGTGTATATATATATATATATATATATATGCACATACAAGATAGTTCACATAGTTATACAACTAGTTTCTCTTCGTTCATTGAAAAGAATGTTTTGTGCTATGAAACACATTGACAAAGAGCTAGCTAAAACCAAGCCTAAGTACAAGATAGTGAAAACTACTTTTTGTTTCATTTTCAGTGAGAATCTATGAGTCCTAACTACAACTGAATTTTATAAGGTGTGTTTTAGATGCTTTACTTGTAAATGTTCAATATAATATATCTATTTTACTAAATATTGGCATTGGACTTGACATTTTAGCTTTTAAGTGACAAGAAACTAAAATAAAATTTTAACGAATATATTTAAATTTTCATATTACTCCATCTAGCACAAAGCGAGATGAGGGGATGTTATTTTGTAGGAGAGAACAAAACTCAGTAGGAAAGAGGGATTTCCTCACCATAACACCACATTCTATAGGTATTATTCTGTAGCTCTTCTCCACTAGACTCTTCCACCAGTGGTCTTAGTTCCACGTACTGAAAATCTAGTTATGGACTACTAAGCAAAACCAGAACGCCCTGTTTCCTACTGTGAACTCTGAAATCCAGCGGCTCAGGGGTGCTGAGCTGAATGTGTGAGGCAGCAGGATCCACTGCTGTGTGGGAAACTACACCACAGATTCCAGCCCTCGCTGCCTCAATGCTTTTGTGTCCTGAACAAGGGATGTAGGCTGCCTAAGCCGCAGTTTTGTAGTTTATAAAGTTCGCCTAATTATTCAGAGGGCTATCTGTCATGCAGCTACCCACCACACAGCTAACCACCACGCAGCTACCCACCATTCGGCTCTCCACCACGCGGCTACCCACCACGCGGCTACCCACCACGCGGCTCTCCACCACGCGGCTACCCACCACGCGGCTACCCACCACGCGGCTCTCCACCACGCGGCTACCCACCACGCGGCTGCCCACCACGCAGCTAACAAAGCCTGACACGTAAGTGATTAGCAAATGTACCATCAACCCTTAAGAAAAGAATTATAGACTATCAAAAGTGGAAGGGGCCTTATAACTACTTGATTTTCCCTGAGGGCCAAAACACTTGTAAGCTGTTGTCCAGAGAGTTAAGGGAAATTGATCCAAAATCACACATGTATTTTCAGAACAGTATTAGATCCTCCACTTGAATCGTCAGGATTTAAGGGCTTATTTAAGGACTATTTGCTGGATTGTGGGTACAGTTTCTGACTCTGCATGTCTGGTCAGATCCCCAGAGTTTTGCATTTCTGCCAGGTTGCCAGAGGTCAGGGTGCTGAGCCAGGGACCACACAGCTGTGATCCTTCCCTGCTTTGCACAGTTCTAGTTCAAGTCCTGCTGGGAATAGACTGGTGTCTTGTGCCTCTCAGCCTAGGCTGTATGTCTCATGAGACAGAGTTGAAAATCCTTTCCACATGTAAACTAGTTAAGTTTTATGCCAACATGCTGTAATCATCATTAAAGATTAACTCTATGTGACTTCCCTGAGGCCTTCCACATGGGATGTGTCAGAAGGGGACTTGAGTCCCAGCTGATCTGACCCAGTAGTCTATGTTCCTACCCCTTTTTCAAGTCTGGCATCCTTTCTCATGTTTCACACAAGTGAAAACCCTTCCTCCTTACTGGGTAGTGGTAGTAAGCATCAAATTACCAGCTGGAGAGGTAAAGCCTACGCAACAAAGCAATGCTTGGCTTTGGGGTATTGAAGTCTACTGGGGAGACAAAGTGCACCTTGCATAAATTCAGACACAGCATTGGTTAAGGGCTGCATCACATAAAGAGCTAAGCTGTGGATGTGGGAGGAGATACCGAGGGTGGGATTGCACAAAGAGGCTACAGAGAAAGCCCCACACTGGTTTTAGCTCCAGCATCATCTGTGGGGTCCTGTGGTAGAGCACACTGTGCTTCGGGATGTTTGTCTTTTCTTCTGTAAATGTAGGACTATCACAGTGCCAGCCTCACCGCTTGGAGGGCAGGCGCCAGGCTGCAAGCTCTATGAAGGCTTAGGACTGGGACAGAGGACCGTCTTTATCTCTCTCTCTCTTTTCTTTCCATTTTCTCCCAGTAGTGTTCATCAAGGCCTGACCAAGTATAAGTTTTGTTGTAGACATTTTATAAGCATTTATTAAATGAATTAACGAG
The DNA here is from genome assembly GCA_004027455.1 of Hydrochoerus hydrochaeris. Classification (NCBI taxonomy): domain Eukaryota; kingdom Metazoa; phylum Chordata; class Mammalia; order Rodentia; family Hydrochaeridae; genus Hydrochoerus; species Hydrochoerus hydrochaeris. The sequence continues at coordinate 188,197 of PVLA01002232.1, read as the reverse complement.
GACTGCTGTGAAAATTAAATGAAAAAATACATATGAAACAGAATAAGACCTAATTCGTACTTAGAGCCTCAATGGATGCTCTTCACCATTAATCAGAGGATGGAAATCACAGCATGAAAAATTTTGTGCATAAAAACATGAAGACTGGAAACTATGTTAACATAACCAAAAAGATAATATTAATTTCTTGACTTAATGTATCAAGATTAACATAAAATCTAAAAGTTCATTCTCATTTAAACTTTACATATACAATTTACCATCATAAATATGCCAAATTACCCAGGAATCCCTATGTCTTCATCCTCTTGTTGTCAGTATCCTTTGCTCACTTTGAGAAAAGAGATAATTCACTGAGCGATCTCTACACTTTGATCTAATTCAGGAGTAATGGGAAATGTTTGGCTGTCTCCCTATGCCTGTTTATGTTGGCTTTCAAGAGTGGTTTGGTTTGGGGCTGGACAACAGTTTTTTGGGTTCGTTTTCTCCTTTTCATCTATGAGTTAAATTCCTTAAAATATACCATAGCTCACAGAATTTGCACATATTTATTCTTATAAAACAAAGGATTTCTTAGATTATTTGAACTGTAAAGACAAAAGAAGGAAATAATATCAAATCCAAGCAAGGATTTTTCATGTTGAAAAACTCTATGTGATATTTAATGAACTTTAGCTTCTTACTTGACTTTATAGGCTCACAAATCATGGAGGAGACCAGATTCATCTTTAGTAGATAAATGCCAAAATGAGCCTTTATCAGTTTGTCCTAAAGCTTTGCGTATATTTTCTGGAAATGAATAGAAAGCTGATTTAGCTTGTACTCACGGGAAGTATGAATCCAGAGCCCACTATTCTGTGCTTTTTCTGCTTCCCCAGAATTCTTTTTTACCCATACCCAGTAACCTGAGGTCTCACTGCAAAATAAGGTAAGTGGGTCAATGATAAATCTTTGTTTATTCTAAGATAGACATTAGTCATTTACTTTCCCTATTCATTGATCTTATTCCGATGTTGCAATAAAATTCACTTTGTATGTTTTATCCAAGGGCCCAAAGTATTTCTGTCATTTCAGTGAAAGAGGAACTATAGTAAAGGAAAAATGATTTTCTCTCTCATCCTTCATGAATTCTTAGCTGGGGTTTTTTTGTAATAAAAGATAGGTTAATGAAAGAAAAACAGAAGCCTAATAATGTATCTACATTATAGTCCTGACAAGATGGCTCAACATACAATGTTTCAACTTCATTTGAAAGCAATATATGTGGTAGAAATTCTACATCAGATTTTGAATTTTGATCTTTTTCTGGGCTATTGATATTTAGCATTCTGTTTTTTCTTGAAGCTGGACTGGCAGAGAGTCTCAGCTCCCAGTCAGCCTCCAGTTACTCTGTTTCTGCTCAGAGAGCTGGTGTGCTCTCAATTTCCTCTAGTACCCAGAACTGACAATATTGGATGGGAATTAAGTTCTTATTTTAGAAAAATTCATCTGAGCTATAAGAATTTAGCTGTTCCAATATTAAAAATCACATAAAGCCAAATAAACTCATAGAATAATGAAGCATTTTAAGAGATGTGAGAGGTCAAAAGTGTAACACCCCACATGGGCCATGATCCATGCTGCATCTCCCTGAGGTCACATGGAAATGAACCCCAAACTGCGCTGTGATTCTGAGCCAGGCGGAAGAGGATCCCCTCTAGCAGCACAGGGGAGGAAGTGACCTGAGGACAAATCAGGGCACAAAGGGACAAAAGGAATGAAGAACATGCTGCCTGAACAGCCTAAACTTCAAATGTAGCATTTCAGGGTAGTATCAAATCATAGATCATAATTTATATTCACAGAAGAAAACCGCAAAAGAATGACTGGAAAACCGTAACATCCAAAATCTCTATGCGCCTACTACTGCGCGATTTAAATTAACTTTGTGTTCAGTTCTCAGTTTCTTTCTGTATGATTCTAATTTACTTACTGTTTTATAACTTTATTATTTCATAAGATGTGATCATTTTACTGTAGGTAATGTCAATGTATTGCTATTTTGAACATTATTAATATGCTCACGCTCTCTTACCTTATCCATCTTCCTGCAGGGAGTTGAACATACATTTCAGAAGAAATGAAAAGAGAAAGAAGAAAGCAAAATCACCTCCTGATAAGAAAACTAAGATTTTGCCACAAGAATATTAGTTTGAGAAGCAAGCAGCGCTGAGACACAGTTTTTGAAAATCCTTCACCACCTCCATTTAGAGTGGCAGCGGGCATGCCTGAGGGATTCACACTCTAGAAGTCTTTCCTAGTTTGGGGACAGATACACCTTCTTCATACGACAGTGAACTCATCAGAGAAGGGGACATGGCATCAGAGAAAGGCAAGAACAAAGAAGGTGTTGAAACAAGCAGATGCCCGCTTCAGCCTCACGTCAGGGCTGCTCATGGCCTGACATCAATGACATCTGGCTTTTCAGAGCCTTGTGATTCAGACAGGTTGAAAATATTGTGAGTCCTGCCGTGGAGCCTCGTAGGGAGAATCAGGAAAAGGGCCAGAGGGCTCTGCAGGAGCCGCAAGCTGTTCTTCAGTGCTGAGCTCCACAGAGACCCCACCAGGCATCCTGGAGCCTTGTCCTGCTGGTGGGGAGAGGTGGTGAGGGGAGGGGGTGAACTCCACCAGAGAGAACAGAGCCCAGCACAGCAGAGAATGGTGACACTGGGAGCTGCGCCTGCAGAACTCCAGTCCTGGTTGCCTCCTACTGGGCTGTGGTCCAGAAAAGGAAAATCATCCTAAAGGCCAGCAGGTCACACATCAGCCTTGTCACTGGGAAGGTTAGAGGGCCCCCCTCCTGTGAAGGAGCTCCCCTCTTAGACACACGGCTTTGCAGAGATGAAGCAGGAGGAGGGGACGGTATATTTTATGAAAGTGTGACTAAGTATTACTGAAAATGACCTTTTAATTATCAGGCTGGACTAGGCTTGAACAAAGACTAATGTAAGACAGGTTTCCCACTAACTCGCAGGTGGAGCCTTGAGAGGGAAGGCTACAGAAGTCACAGAGACGGGGCTGGGAGCCTGCCGTTCTGTTAGGCAGGCCCACAAATGCACCTGGGGAGAGAGGCTGTACGAGACCAGCACAAGAAACCTTAACCCATGTCTTGCTCCACGTTGCACTGCTGTCACAAAATAGGCCTGCCGGGTCATCTGACGCTGGCAAAGCCAAGAGCTGAGGTGGACCCTGGAGAGAAGCACATGTGAGAGAGAGACCAGGGGGATGACCTCACTGGAACAACTTCCTCTCCTTCCACACCCGACCCTATCACTCAAGAAAGACAGGACCCTGGTCCTGTCTCCGGGGGTCCCGACACTCTCAGAGCTGTTAATCTGGAGACTACGTTTCCAGCACGTGGACCCCTGTGGGTGATCAGATGGGAACCACAGCATTGCTGCCCAAGGTCTGAAATGGCATTTGCGAACGAAGTCCTTCCAGACCCCAAATGATTCCAGTCTCAGTGAAGTAGATACAATCCCTCTTTATCCTTCTGCACATATCACTGAGTCTTCCTAAATGAACAAAACAAACTGCAAATAAAGGTGTTTATGGCCACAGATGCTAAGGAAATAGCTACGATTTTTTTAAAAAAAGACTCCTGCTGTAACAACCCTATGTTAATAAAACTTAAAGCCTCAACACAGTAGGCATTTATTTGTACTGAATATTCCAATTATAAAATAGACTCAGGGTTAAGTACAAAATGTGCGTTCAACAATGTAAGTCCCTGAAGATGGAATCTGAAGTCATTTGAGAGGTTGTGATATCAAATACATGATCTGTGACAATAAATATTTGGAAGTATTTACATCCCATCCTCACTTTTACCATATCCCAACACTGAAGCCAGATGCATTAAAAAGAAAACCATCAAATGTGAGGCCAGCAAGCACCAGAAGGAAGCAATGTGGAACTGAAATTCTCTCATGGCTCTTGCTTTAGACATTGTTTTTAATTTCAGAGACAACAAAGCATCATGATACAGTCCTGGATTTAGATTCCAGGTTCATCTCTCTGAGCCCTGTGTCCTAGAACACATCCTAGAACCACTTTGAGGCTAACTGCCCCCCACTGTAACAGCAGGGACATAACAGCACATTGCCTGTGAAATGTTTATGAGAACTAAAAAGTGAACTCAGCGGGGAGCACCAAAACAGTGGGGTGATGAGCAGCAGAGGAACAGCCTCTCGGAGAGTCACCGTCCAGATGCTGGGACACAGCAACATGAGGAAGACAAGGAGGAGGGAAGTGGGTCCCTGGACCCAGGAAGGGTCTCAAGCATGAACTGAAGCCCACAGAGAGAAGGGTGAAACTTCAGCAAAGGAGGAGGAGGTACCTGGCAGGGCCTTCTCCCTGAGACAGGACTCACTGCACAAAAGGTGCGGTTTGAACCTACAGGTACATGGTGATGGCTGGTGACCCCAGAGGCCTGCACAGAGAGACACAGCAGTGGAGGGATTAGCAGACACGAAGCACTCTGCCAGCTGGCAGTGAGTGCTGAAAGCTTAGTCCTCCCGTGTGAGAGAGCGATGGGCTGGGAGCTGGTTAGGAGAGGAGACAGCTGAGCTCAGAATTCAGAACTGCTGCTGGTTTCTCATCCAAAGTCTCCCAGATAGGGTCCGAACATGGAGGGTGCACAGACTGCTGCAGGCTGACAGTCTGGTCTAGGCCAGAAGGTGAGGCTTGCTAACCTTGGCCACCACCCCATCCAAAGCTGCTGCGGGTTTGCTGGGATAGATCAGTGTGGCCCGGGACTCTGTCTCCATACATCGTATGCAAGGGACAGCAGAGGTAACCCTGGATGAGGAATTTTTTCATTCCTTCTTTTTCTTTCTCTCTCTCTTGTTTGTTTTTCATTCTTGTTGTGGTATTGCTTTTGGCTTTTGCTTTTGTTTCCTCCTTCATTGTTGGACCTTGTTTTTATGAGTGTGAACCTAGTTTCTAGGCTCTTTGTGGTTGTGGTTTTGTTCTGTTCTTCTTTTTATCTCTTCCTTCTCTCTTTCCCTTTAGTCTTCTGCACCAGTTTCCCACCAAAGGTAGCAGAATCCCCCTTTGTCCTCCGACCTTACTTCTAACTGCTTCCTCTTCTTCTACTTCTCTATTTTCTCTTTAACCCATTTTAAATTTTAAACTCAGAGGGCAAAACCAATACATTAAAGACTTATATACTGCATGTAACTTTCTGGCTTGTTTTAGATTTTTCTATAGAACCACAAATCTAGTTTATATGGTTAAAACTGGCAAGTCAATAGTTAGTTCACTGTGACACTTTCTAGTCTGAGTTTTGTGCTAATGGTGCCACTATGGCCAAAATTGACATAACTGTTCCAAACAGCAGTTAGTCCTGGTATTCGTGGCTTTGATTGAGTAAGGGTCACAGAAAATGTTGTGGCACAGTGCCAAAAAACAAGGGCTGGGCCAAACAAGCAGCAATTTCTCATCTCCAACAAATTGAGAGCTGGATCTTGCAACAGACTCAAAACCCCCAAAATCAGATAGACCTGAAAGATACCTTAGAGAAGTTGTCACCATGTAAGGGTTTGAAATACTTGCAATAGAACAACCCACCATAGGCAACTTCTCAGCATCATCCCAGGAATTACATTAAAAAAAGAAATAAAAGAAAGTGAGAAGACATGCAACCCCAGACATCCGGCTTACAAAGGCAAACCTGGGAGCAAATCAGCAGGGATGCTCCAAAAGCTTCCCACCTGGCCTCTCTGAAGTAGTAACAACAAAGTAACTGAATGAGGTTCTGGAAAAAAATCAAACCAGAATAATTTCTCAGATAACTGCAAAGATGGGGTCTACAAGGGAAAACCATGCTTAGTGACTAGACCAGACACAGATTAAAAGACAAATAAGTTTAAGAAAATGTTAGAATCCATGAGTGACCAACATAGGAAAGAAATGGAATCCATACGATAGATTCAGGCAGACATCCAGGAGAATAAGAATTCCAATGACAGTATCCATAGCAGATCAGGCAATGTGAGGTCAGAAGCTCAGATATAGAAGACAGACTTGCAGATAGCCATTATATAAAGAAAGATTTCTCAAAAATGGCAAGGGATCATGAGAAATCAATCCAGGAACTGCTAGAAGAGGCAAAGAAGAATAACTTAATATTGATTGAAGTCAATAAAAAGGCAGGAGATAGAACAAATGATATAAAACACCATGCACAGATATCATGGCAGAAAACTTTCCTGGTAGAGAGAATGGATTTGACATCCAGATAAATGAGGCATATAGAACTCCAACTAGCCATGATCAAAAAAATCCACACCAAGGCACAGCGAAGTCAAGAGTACAGAAGTTCAACACAAGAAGAGAACCTTAAAAGCTATAAGGGGCAAGAAACAAACCACCTACAAAGGAAAGTCCATTAGAATTATAAGTGATTTCTAAGCACAAGCTCTCAAGTCAATGAGAGCTTGAAATATTTCAAATTCTAAAAGGATACAACCTTGAACTCAGATTGATGTGTGCCATAAAACTACCTTTCAAAATTGATGGAGAAATAAGACATTTTCAAGTCAAAGAATTTCTAAGGAAAGTTATTATCAAATCAGCACTCCAAAATGTTTTTAAAGGACATTATACAAACAGATAACAGCAACTAGAACTCCATGAACTACAACAGAAAGAATCTACCAGGCAAGGCAAACAATTAAAGCAGAGAGAAAGAGAAAAAAAGAGGAACAGTCAACAACAGGAAAATAAAACAACAAGGATAAGTCAATACATATTAGTTATGACCATTGATGTTAATGGTCTCAATTAACCAATCAAAAGACACAGACTGGCACAATGGATTGAGAAGCAGGATTCAACAATGTGCTACATGAAAGAAACACATTCAATTCAAAAAGAAATTCATAGACAAATTCAAAAGATGGAAAACAATACTCCATGAGACAGGAACCCAGGAAAAACAAAGGGTAGCTATTCTATTTGCAGGCAAAGTGAATTGCAAGCCAAGACTGACTAAGAGAGATACAGAAGGTGACTACATCTTTGTAAGAGAATAATTCAAAAGGAAGAGATAACAGTTATAAATACATGTGCAATAAATACCAGTGCACCCAATTATATAGAACAAATATTAACAGGCAAGGAAAATCAAAGAACCACTAATACAATTGTATTGGGAGATTTCAATTCCACACTGTCACAGATAGACAGATCAACTAGAAAAAAAATCAGCAATGAATTATTAGAGTTGAACCAAACTTTTCAACAAATCGACTTAGTAGATGTCTACATAGTGTTCTAAATCATAATAATAGAATGTGTATTCTACTCATCTGCACCTGGGGCATTTTCCATGCTAGGCCACATACAAGCTCATAGAACATACTTAAGTAAATGCAGAGGAACTGAGATTAAGTCATGCATATTATCAGACCATAGTGCAATGAAATTGGAAATCAATGGTAAAAGAAACCATAAGAACTTCATAAGCATGGAAATTAAATAGCACCTTCCTGAACAACCATGAAACTAAAGAAGAAATTAGACAGTTTTTACAATTGAATGACAATGACAGTACAACATATCAAAACTTATGGGACACAATACAATCAATATTAAGAGGGAAATTTATAGCAGAAAATAACTATACCAGGAAAACAGAGCAAGTGCAAATGAACAATATAATGATGGGCCTCAAACTTCTAGGAAAAGAAGAGCAGGATAAACCAAAAGTTCATACGAAAGAAGAAATTGCGCAGAAATTAATGCATTGGAGGATAAAAAAGCAATTCAAAGAATCAATGAATCAAACAGTTGATTCTTTGAAAGATTAAATAAAATCGACAAACCCTTATCCAACTTTATCCAATAAAAGAAAGAAAAGACTTAAATCCAAGCAATTAGGACTAAAAAGCATGAAATCACAATGGACCCTGAAGAAATCAAATCTACTTGGAAAACTTGTATTCTAAAAAGATGAAAAATTCATAAGAAATGAACATATTCCTAGATACATATGAATTACCAAAGATGAATCAAGAAGATATAAAAATTCTAAATAAACTAATGTCAATTCAATGAAATTAAAGATGTAATTAAACTTACCAACAAAGAAAAGTCCAGGCCCTGATAGATTCACTGTTGAATTCCACAATTAATTTAGAGAAGATCTAATGCCAAACTGCTCAAACTCTTTAATGAAATTGAAAGGGAAGAAATTCTCCCTAATACAATCTTGGAGGCAAGTATCATCTGATATCAAAACCAGGGAAGAACCAAACAAAAAGGAGAATTGCAGGCCAAACTCCCTAATGAGCATAGATGCAAAACTCCTCAGTAAGATACTGGAAAACAGAATGCAGCAAATTATCAAGAAGATGATATGCCATGACCAAGTGGAACTTATCCCAGGAATAGAGACTGTTCAACATACACAAATCAATAAATGTAATACACTACATCAACACAGCCAAGGACAAAATTCATGTGATCATCTCAGTAGATGAAGAAAAAATTTGGACAAATTCTAGCACCCATTCATGATAAAAATGCTACAGAAAATTGGAACAGATTATCTGTATCTCAATCTGATAATAGTGCCCTGTGACAAACCAGCAGCCAACATTGTACTAAATGAAGAAAAACTAAAAACTTTCTCCCTAAAATAAGGAATGAGACAAGGATGTCCACTCCTTCCACTCTTACTCAACACAGTTCTGGAAACTTTAGCCAGAGCAACTAGGCAAGAGAAATAAATAAAAGGAATAAGGATAGTCAAACAAGAAGTTAAATTGCCATTTGCAATATGTGATACTCTGCATAGAAGACCCAAAACTCCACTAAAAAACTGCAAATTCAGTAGCATAACTGGATACAAAGTCAACACTCAAAAATCAATAACATTTCTGTGCAGAAATAACAAACTCATTTAGAGAGAATTAGGGAAACATCTTTCACAATAGTATTCCAAAAAATGAAATACCTGGGAATCAATCTAATGAAGGATGTAGAAAGCCTTACATTGAAAACTACATTACTCTGAAAAAGGAGACTGAAGAGGATGTTAGAAAATGAAGAGATACCCCACGTTCTTCGGGCAGGAGGAACCAATACAGTGACAATGGCCATACTCCCAAAACCATTATACAGATTTAATACAACTCTGATCAAAATTCCAGCAGCATATCTCACAGAATTGGAGAAAATAATACTAAAGTTTATTTGGCATCAGAAAAAAAAACTAGAATAGAAAAGGCAATTCTGGGCAACAAAGGCAAGGCAGCAGGCATCACAATCTCTGATTGAAATTATACTAGAAAGCAGCATGGTACTGGCAAAAAATAACAAAACACAGTCCCAAAGATCAGTGGAACAGATTAGAAGATGCAGAAACAACTCCACACACTAAGCTACCTTATCTTGACAAAGGTGTCAAACACATTCAATGGAAGAAAGAAAGCCTCTTTAACAAATGGTGCTGGAAAAGCTGGCTTTCCACATGCTGAAGATTAAAACTGGACCCATACCTTTCACCATGCACTAAACTAAATTTGAAATGGGAAAAATATCTAAATATTAAAACAGAAACTTTAAGTCTGCTGGAAGATTGAATAGGAAAAACTCTTGAAGACATCGGTGCAGGCAAAAACTTTATGAACAATACCCCAATGGTACAGGAACTATCACAAAGTATCAACAATTGGATCTCATCTTTTAAAAACCTTTTTCATAGCAAGAGAAACCACTAACAGAATGAAGAGACAACATCCAACGTGAAAAAAAAATGTTTTCCAGCTGTTCCTCAGACAAAGGATTGCTATTGAGAACATATAAAGAATTCAAAAAAATCAGACCTCCCAAATTTAAAGACCCTTTCAAAAAATGGGCATCAGAGATGACTATACACTTCTCAGATGAAGAAATACAATTGGCAAATAAATATAGGAAAATGTGTTCAACATCACTGGTCATTTGAGAGATGCAAATTAAAACATCTGAGATTCCACCTCACCCCAGAAAGAATGGCTATTATTAAGAAATCAAGCAATAACAAATGCTGGAGATGCTATTGGGAAAAAGGAACCCCTCTCCATTGTTGGTGGGAATGCAGACTGGTGCAAGCACTGTGGAAATCAGTGTGGAGACTTCTCAAAAACTAGGATTGCAGGTCCCATTTGATGTGGCAATTCCCCTTCTAAGTGTCTTCCCAGAAGATTTAAAGTCATCATACCACAGTGATACATGTGTACCCATGTTTATAGCAGCACAATTTCTAATAGCTGAACCTCCAAAACAAACCAAATGTCCATCAGCCGAGGAAATTGCAGGATAAAAATTTGCAGTATTTTTATACAATGAAGTATTATTCAGCCATAAAGGATAAACTGGAGACATTTATAGGTAAATGGATGCATCTCGAGACCATACTCATAAGTGGAATAAACCAGATCTACAAGTGTAAACATTATATTGCCTGCTTGTTAGGGGTGCAGTTAGAACCTGAGCCCCTCCACTGCCCTCTCGCCTTATGAAAGACCCACAGTCCCCATGGAAAGTGAGAAGCTGAAAGAGTAAGTACAATACAATACAAAATGTACAGTGGATACAGTAAAATGGGAAGAAGCTTCAAAAGGATAGAGAGACTGGGATGTGAGGATGGAGAAAAGAAGGAAAGGAAAAGCAAAATATACATATTCATATAAATAGAAAAGATAATTAAGATAGTTATACTACTAATTTCTCTTCATTGAAAAGAAAGTTTTGTGCTAATATTGTTGGAACAATTAAATGTCAACATCTTGTATTCTGAGTAGTTAATTTAAAAATAACAATACATAATGCATTAACCATTGTTAACTTCTTACTATCTTATTGCAAAATAGTTTTATTTTTTCTCTTTAAAATAAAATAGTAAACTCATAAGAAGTTTGAAAAGAACCCAGCACATTGTAATTCCTCAATAAATGGCTTTTTTCTATTTGCCTTCTTCTGTTGCCCTGTTCTCCTGTGCTGTGATTCACATGTTTTCATGGTTTCTTGTTCTGTGATTCCACTGATAAACAAACTTAAAGCCAGATGGGTCTTCTGCATCTTTTACCTCACTCTTTTCCTCTGAACCTGAGAGAAGTTCTTGCTTCCCTAATATCCTCTAATTTCCTTTTCTGCAGAGTCCAGTCCACTTTTCACTGCCCCCTGTCACTGACCTTAAACTTTTGGAAATGTGTGTTTTTCACATGTAGGCAAACATTCTGCAGTCAGATTGTTTCCCTTTATTCTCTACAATCTTTTATGAGCCTCTTTAACCCACTTACACTGAGCTTTGCCATTTTCTTGCCTTATTTGTAGTATCTGCCTCAAATGTGATTTCAATGTGCTTTCTTGAATCGTCCTCCTCCGTGGTCACCGTCTCCATGACGTCCACCCCCATCATCAGTGACTGTGGCTTTGCATGTCGCAGGGGGAGTTAAGGGAAGCCTGTGCCTGCCTTGAGCAGCCAGGTGCCTGCTTGTTAGGGGTGCAGTTAGAGCCTGAGCCCCTCCACTGCCCTCTCGCCTTATGAAAGACCCACAGTCCCCATGGAATCCACTCTTCATGATAAGGGCCTACCTAACTCACTGTGGGGAGCAGAGGAGAACCTGGTATTTGCTACTTTGCCAAGCTACTGACTTTGTGAACTCTGTGAAAGTGTGAGGGTATTGGGGGCAGCGTCTCCCTTCTGGGACTCGTGGCTGCGGGTGGCAGCGGGTCGGACCTCTGACTCAGCAAGCAGAGCTCCCTGCATTGTGCAAAGGCTTTGCAGCACTGCCCAGAACTCTTCCTGCGGCCTGTGGGGAGTGAACACACCACGCCGCTCCAGGCAGGCAGAGGCCTCCTCACTTCTGAGTGATGAAAAGCAAAGTCAGGAAAGTAAAGTTAGCTTCACCCTGACTGGGTGACACCGTTTCAGAGAAGCAGAAACTTCATTTTATAAATAATTCTTAGCTCCACCTACCAGGTGACTCTGTCCCTTTCTGCTAAGTCACCCTGACCTGTGTCTCCTAAACCCAGATCCCTGAGACACACAACCCAGAACATCCCTAACCTTCACTGTCGCTTTAAACTAACACTGTGGTGTCTTGTGGGTTTGTCTGAGGTCTTCCATGACCTAACGTGGCCCCTGAAGTCTCTGCAGCCTGGGCATTTTCAGGAGCATTTCTGCGGCTGCTGTTTTTGGGTTTGAAGGTTCTTTTGTTTTCTTGTCTCTCCCCTTCGCACTTGCTAGAATTTTTGATACACAGGAGGTGTCGATAAATAAATATTGATTAACTAAATAAATGTTTTCCTCCAAATAAAGTTAATCCTGGCCCATTAGTTCTTTTCTCAATATGTTTTTCTAGTATATCTGCTGGCAAGAAATTCTGCAAAATTAATTACTGGCATGATTTCCAAAGCTGACATTTTACATAATTTCAGGGGGGAACTGACACAAGCTAAATGATGAATGTAGTTTTAAAATTGCCATATTGAACCATTAATCCTCTCTGCAGTTAGTTTGGGTTTTTTTTCTTTGTTTTTGTTTTGAGTTTTGACAGTCATCAATTTCATTTGCTATTTATATGGTGAAAAGCAAATATGATAAAAATAGTTTTTAATGTAAAGTACTTCAAATTACCCTTTACCCAATTATTTTGTTACTGTTTATGTATAGTTCTTCCAGTACTTGTTTTACAAATTGTCAAATGACATTTACCCCATGAAAGGGACTTCAAAAGGGAGATTGCATGCAGGAACTTTACTGAGGACTGCCCCTGGGCTTGTAGAGAAAAAGCAACTTCTGGCTCCCACCCCTGAAAGCTCTAAACCTTCCAGATAAATTAACAACAGGCAAAGTGAAAGAGAAAAGCACAGGAATGTATTTACCTGCGTGGAGGCAGTGTAAGAGGACAATCCAGTAATGCAGTGAGGTTCTTGGAGTACAGACTCCGGAGAGGAGGAGTGAAAGACTCCTGCAAGACAATGGGCCAAAGAAGAGCCAGTGCCTGGGGCAAAGCCTGTGCTCTGCCCTTGGCATCTGTGACCTCCAGCCTCCTCCTCTGACCTCCTGCTCCTGTTCTGACCTCTAGCCTCTTCCTCTGACCTCCAGCCTCCTCCTCTGACCTCCTGCTCCTGTTCTGACCTCTAGCCTCCTCCTCTAACTTCCACCCTCCTCCTCTGACCTCCTGCTCCTGTTCTGACCTCCAGCCTCCTGCTCTGACCTCCAGCCTCCTCCTCTGTCCTCTAGCTTTCTGTTCTGCAAGGTGACTGTGACAGCACGGGGAGAGGCGGGAAGGCGCTCAGAGCATCTCTGGTATATCTAGTCTTCAGCAGCTCAGAGACATCAGAGAGAAACTGTCCCTGCATAAGGCAGGAGGGCAAGCGCAGACAGGGGAAGAAGGCTGGATGACCTAGGTCCCGAGGTATTTCCTAGGCCTTCAGGTTGCCTTGAGTCCAAAAGCCATGCCTTGGAGGATCATTTTTTGAGTTCCGGCAGGATCAACTTATCTAAGGCATTGAAGGAAGCAGATTAGAGCAGAAAAAGAAGTTGAAACACGATTCCATTGTGCAGAAGCCTTACAGGCACCTCAAAGGAGGCAGAGGAGCTCTGCCTCTTCCTCTTCTCACCAGGCTGTCCTGACATGAGGAGGGAAACCTGGTTTCTGCCCATGTGTGCTGGCCCAGCCGAGTCCACACAGAGGCTCAGGGAGGACCCCAGCATCACCCCAGCAGCACCCCACCTGCTCAGCCCGGTTTTCCTCACTATGGCGTCCTGGCTTTCTGAGACAGTTCCAAGCCAGAAGAAGGAGGAAAGGGAGGAGATGAAGAAAGAAGAAGGAAAAGAGAGGAGGAAATGGAAAAGGAGAAAGACTAAGAGGGGAAAGCAAGGAAAACAACAAAAGCAACCACGGCAGCTACCGCGATGGCCAGGGAGGAGGGACAGACAAACCCGCCGTGGAGATGCTGCAGCACGCCCAGGGAGGACTCAAAGGGTGACGCCTAATACTGAGGAAGTGAAAAGCAGGACCAGAACATATGGTTTAGAGCTAGGGATAGGACTGCTAAAAAAGCTATACATGTGCAAAAACTACAAAAGTGTCTGAGAATTTATAATCAACAGCAAGATGTTCTCAGCTCTCCCTACAGACAATCCCACTCCCCAGGGGAAAGTGCTTTTAACTCACTCTTCTGTAAATACTTTCATTGTACTTAGTAATACATTCACAGTCTCTTTCTTATGTGCAGTATTAAAGATGCACTGCTTTGCTATTATGAAGCACAACGATGTGGCTCACTTAGGACACCCCCATGTCACTTCTCCCTCTCTGTCACATGCTCAGAAGAATCTTATTTCTGAGCCTTCAAAAGGGAAATGTGAGGGGAACCAGCACATTGTGTTTAATTGAAAGTCTGTCTGCAATAATGACAGTTAAGACATAATCTATGCCATAGGCTGAGGGACATAGCCCTAAAAACACTGATGCAATAGCTGTTAATTTTACAAGAATTCCGGTGTAAGTTGATAGACCAGAAACAAACAGGCACCTCCTCCAGGGTGACATCCAAGGAGATAACAATAAAAGAATTCATAACATAACTGACCCAAACAAGGAGAAAGCCACAAGAAGAGCATCGTGAACACATGGACTTGAAGCTGTACTTCTGAGGCAAAAAGAGGGTGAGCAAATGTTTTTATTTGAGACCCAAAGAGGAGGTTGCAGCTCAAAATTCCTTCTCCACCCCCATCCCTGCTGTCCATCCCAGCCCTCCCCAAAATATAAAAATAAAAAATAAATAAAACCAAAATACAAAAGCTTACTTTTTGTGTATCTGGAAAAATTCAAGAAGATAGAGCATTGGTTTTTTTTTTAATTTTAAAGAGTGTAAAATTAAACAGAACAAAACAGATTATAAGAAAACAATGTAAGAGACACAGATTTCAAAGCAAGACAACTGGAGATCTTCACTGTCTATCATATTTTTTCTTGTTTTCTTCCAAATAGTTGTCCATATCTTCACATACAATGAATTCATACCCCCCAAAAAATAGTAGTATAGAACTGATCAGAACAGGATGATGAAGGCATTTTAGGTCTTCAAGACCAGACAATAGGGAAGTCAATGATGGCTGCCATAATGTCTCTCGTTCTATTCAAAATAGCTGTCAATACCTTCATGTATGTTGAAATTAAACAAAACAAAACAGACTAAAATCACTCTGAACAAAGAATAATAGTGTTGCTGGATTTCAGCACTGGGTACCTTAGTGTCTCTTTTTCTTTCATCATACATTATATAATCAATTCTCATAAACTGTTTAGAAGTTCTACGCATGCATGAGTCTCCACATGTATACCTATTTTTTCTGTATTAGAGGGAAAAACAAAACAGGACAAAACAAAGCAACTTCCTAGAAAAAAACGAAACAAAAAAGACATATAAAGAGCAATAACAAAGAACCCAGAACACTGACAATATAGACCTTCAAAACAAGTGTTGAAGGGTAACTAGTGTTGTTATTTTACATAACAATCTTCAAGAGTTCCTTAGATCACCATACAATAATATGCACAATTGTTCCAACCCTATGAATATTAACTATTTTGTTCCAAGAACTTATAGAATTTGTAGCATAATCATCTTAGCTATCCTAAGTGTGTTTTTTAATTTTAGGTATTTTTTATTCTCCCTTCCTTTTCCTTTTTCCTCATTTTCTCTGAGATATTATTTTTTTCCCTTTAAGCAGATTCTTGCCCTTTCACTGTGTTTATTGAGATGTTTGTATCTTATGTACTCTTACCATTTCTTTCACTAGGGAGACTATATGGTATTTACACATGTGAGTTTGATTTATTTCACTTACAAGTATGGTCTCAAGTTGCATCCATTTACTTATAAATATCTCCATATGATCATTATTTATAGCTGAGTAGTACTCCATTGTATAAAAATACCACATTTTTTTTTTAATCCTTTCCTCAGATGATGGGCATTTACGTTGTTTCCAAGATCTGGCTATTACAAATTGTGCTGCTATAAACATGGGTGCACATATATCACTGTGATATGATGTTTTCTGTTCTTATGGAAATAAGCCCAGCAGTGGAATAGCTGGGTCAAATGGGACCTCCAATCCCAGCTTTTTGAGGAATCTCCAGACTGACCTCCACAGTGGTTGCACCAGTCTACACTCCCACCAACAGTGCAGAAGAGTTCCTTTTTCACTGCAGCCTCTCCAGCATTTGTTGTTGGTAGTTTTCTTGATCCTGGCCATTCTTTCTGGAGTGAGATGGAATTTCAGTGTGGTTTTAATTTGGATTTCTCTAATGACCAATGATGTTGAACATTCTTTAATGATTTATTTGCCATTCTATTTCTTCATCTGAGAACTGTGTATTCATCTCAGATGCCCATTTTTGGAATGGGTCTTTGAATTTTGGGATCTGATTTTTTTTAATTCTTTATATGTTTTACACAGAAGTCTTTTGTTTGAGGGACAGTTCACTAAGATTTTTTTCCCAATTTGTGGGTTTTCTTTTCACTATGCAGGAGATTTCTTTCAACATGCAAAAACTCCTTAATAGGACATGATCCCATTTGTTGATTCTGTAAAGTATTTCCATGTAGTTTGATTCTTGTTCATGAATTCTCTACCTACCCCTATGTCTTCAAGATTTCTACCTACTTTGTCTTCCAACAGATTTAGTGTTTCTGTTTTAATATTTAGATCTTTGATCCATTTAGACTTTAGTACATGGTGATAGGCATGGTTCTGGTTTTAGTTTTCAGCATATGGAGAACCAGTTTTTCCAGCACCATTTATTGAAGAGACTATCTTTCTTCTAGTGGACATGTTTGGTCCCTTTATCAAAGATAAGGAGGCTGAGTGGGTTTGTAGCTGTAGCTCTATCTTCTAATCTATTCCATTGATCTTCAGGTCTGTTTTTATTCCAGTACCATGCTGTTTTTATTACAGTAGCTTTGTAATATAACTTCAAGTCAGGGATTGTGATGCCTCCTGCCTTGCCTTTGTTGCTTAGAATTGTCTTTGCTATTCTAAGTCTCTTCTGGTTCCAGATGAATTTTGGGGGTAATTTCTCTAGATCATAGAGGTATGTTAGTTAGTTATTTTGATTGGGATTCCATTAAAGCTGTATGACAATTTTGAGAGAATGGCCATTTTCACAATGTTTGTTCTTCCCCATTGTTACAATAAGTATACATGCTACAAATAACAGAAAAACTGGGGGAAAAAGCAGCATAGGGCAACCAAACTCTTCTTAAAATTTATTTTTTAAAAAATTAATAGAAATGTTGAAAAAAAGTTTACAAAACTGTTTTAAAATGGATCAGAAGGGAGTGTAACAGGAATGGGTGAAAGGGAGTCAGGTTCTATTAAGTAGTGAGAACAGCTGCCCCAAAATGGGCTCTTCTGAGTCACAAACCCCCAGAGGGCTGATCATGTCATCTGCCGTATCCTTACGCTGCCCAGGGCCCCCAGAGCATGACAGGTAGGCCGCTAGCCCCAGGATACATGGACACTGAGAAGGCACTGCGTGACTACTGCACAGCCTGGACCCTGAAAGCCATGCTGTCTCCTAGAGGGCAGAGAGCATATGGGTCACAAAGAGCCCCAACTCCCTTCTAAATCCCTTAAAAACTCCTAGACACAGAGCCTTCATGCGTAGCCTACTTAAGACATATTCCCAGCTACCAGGAGCTCTGCTTCCTCGCTGTGGGGAGCTGCTTCATGACTGCATCAGAGGCTGGGGTGTCTGAGGCTACATAAGCAGACGGCCACACTGTTCGACACAAGCACACAATGGGATACACTTACATACACACAACTTAGCATGGACCTCTGTGCGAGCGCTAGATTATGACAGTGCAGAAGAAAGCAAGCTTGAAAACAGCTAATATACACAAGCTGGACAACAGAGTTCTGCTGCTTGCTGTTTTGCTGATGTCTGTTCTGCTCAACTTTTGGGGGAGCTCACACGTGAAAATATTTCTTTCGCCCCCTGGCCCCAACAAGTGGCCTAGGGAATGAGTGGGGTGGGGAGGATGAACACTGTCAGTAGCATGGGAGGCGTGTGGCCCTGGTGTCTGTGGAAACAGCACCTGACCGCAAGAGACAGCCCCGGGGTGCCGATGTGCCTCCCCTGACCCTGCCTTGGAAACCTGCAGAGCATCTTGGAAGGCCAAATCTAACCAGAGGGACTCAAGGAGGAATCCAAGAAATGCACAAAACAGAAGCACGAAAAGTCGACAGGTGGAGCCAACTGAGAGCACGGCCTTGAGCCCAAGCTCTGGGCAGCACCAGCCCTGCTCTACTCAGGCGGTGGCAGTGGGAAGAGTCCTGCCCATGGATGATGAGGGCAGCGGTGGCCAGCAGGATGCAGGGGGCAGTGCACAGGAGCACAGCAGCCGCAGGCACCAGGGCAAGGCCCTATCACCTCCTACCAGTTTGAGGTCAGTGCCAAGAGCCCAGCAGCCCCCGCTGCAGCCAGCCCACCGCACCAGCCGCACCAGGCATCCATCCCAGCGCAGTGGACTGAGGAGGACCTGGAATGACAGCTGCACCCCGCGGAGGCTGTGCTGCAGAGCACAGGAAGCCCTGCCTCCTCCTGCAGCGTCTCCTGAAGCATGAGACCCATTTCCGGGAAGCTTCCCTGGTGCTGCTGCCAGGCCTGCTATTCGCCAGGAGGGAGAGGTAGAGGAGCCCCTAGCTCAGGGCGGCAGGTCCCCTACTGTCCCCATACAGCAGTGGAGTTACAGGAGCAGATGAAATAAAAGCCTCCCAGGGGCTGTGGGACTGAAGATGAGTCCAGATTTGGAGGAACCTCCTGGCTTCCGGCTAAACTGTGGATAAGAGAAAAATCAGCCCTGCCCAGGAAATGGGCACAGTAGTGTCCAGGGTGTGCATGGCTGGCAGCTGGTGCTCGGATCCCATGCCCTGCCCTGCCCAGGGTGCCGGCTTCAGCACCAAGGCCAGGCTTCGGGTGTGACCGGAGACAGCTGTGAGCTGTGGCTAGAGCGGAGAGGCCACAGGTCTGTTGGTGACAGGGAACCAGGAGAGCTGATGCTGCTCTCAGGGGGTGTCACCAGCTGGGCCAGTCCTGGACTCAAGAGGCCTGGCTCCAAGAGGTCCAAGCTCCAAGGAGAAGACTTCTGGGCGGTGCTCCTCTCCAGTCGTCCCCAGGCTGTAAACTGCGGCAGAAGTTCCTCATTCTCTTGAGGAGAACCAGGTGATGCTGGGTATCAGGCACTTGGCTCCACACCCCATGATGTCCATTTTCCCAGTCGCTGAATCCGTCCTGGGGGTGGACATGCTTACTGCTGCTCGCTCAATCTGGTCTGGTAAGACAAACAGAATTCCTGATGCTGTTATAGGCGACCCGGAAGAAAGGGACAAGGAACTAGACAGACACAGCAGAAGCTGCTTTTCAGGCATACGTGAAGAAGGCCATCACACAGGAACAAGCCCTGGGCGTCATTGGCCCCACCCTGCCGAGTGCCCTAACAGCGAGTGTAGATGATGTTGGGTTTTGTGCCTATGACAAAAATCATAAAAGTGAAAGCATCCTACGGGATTTTGGTCATCACTGTGTATTCTCTTGGGGAATACTTAGCAGTGGTACACAGTGCTTTGCACGCCTGTGCACACACAGTGGACTGGGACAAACCTGACTGAGGACTGGGTCGGTACGTGAACATTCCATCCCGGGAGTGGAGTAGCCCAGGCGCCAGCCTCATGTACTGGGGAACACACTCACCACAGAGGCCCCCTCTTCATCCAGCCCGTTGGCAGCTGAAGAGGATACGGCTCCCCGCATGTGTGCGTGGATGGTTGGGCTGCATTTCAGGGTCTAATGCTTTGGTTGCCGGCTTGGGCAGCCCAGGATTGGCAGGTGGGGCACCGACCCTCGTGGGGCGCTGACTCATGGGAGAGCAGCCGAAGAGCTGACTGTTGGGGGCCTGTTTCAGGACACAGCCCTGCCTCTTGCTGGGGGCCTGTATTTATGAAAAATCATCAGGTTGTACACATGAATGTATACTACCTCATCAATTAAATATTTTTTAAAAAGAGAAAGGAAAAATTTCCAGAGCAAAATAGAGCA
The DNA here is from genome assembly GCA_004027455.1 of Hydrochoerus hydrochaeris. Lineage (NCBI taxonomy): Eukaryota > Metazoa > Chordata > Mammalia > Rodentia > Hydrochaeridae > Hydrochoerus > Hydrochoerus hydrochaeris. The sequence continues at coordinate 168,044 of PVLA01002232.1, read as the reverse complement.
GAAACTGTACAATAAAGTCATAGCACAGACAAGAAGCTCAGTAGAATGTGGTGCGCATGGCCCAGGCAGTCTGTTTTGGCAAGAAAACTCATCCTGAATACACGCAGCACTTTTCTTTGACAGGGGTATAGTTAAAGACAGGGAATTTCATTCTGGTCTTTCTACCTTATTTGGGTTATAATGAATAATTTTGCATAATCAGAACCTTGAACATTTCTACTGTTGTCACTGTTGTTGTTAGCTTTTAAAATCCAACCGTAGGTAAACCATGGGAAACAGAGTGGGGCTGTAAGAAGCTGTGGAGACATAAGGGGCCGCACAGTGCAGGGCAGACAGGAGGCAAGGCAGAAAAATACAAGACCATGCAAGACAATTCCTTCTTTCTAATTTCCTAGAGGAGATGGACAATATTTAAAAGTAATGAAACAAAAAAAGTGTCAACAATTTATCTTTAACGAAATAATTTAAAAATGTAATAGAAGAGGGAAGAAGAGTCACAGCTATTGCCTAAGCGGTTAAAATTTCGTTCCTCAGAGAAATATCTGGACATGTCAAGAAACAGTGACATAGCCCTTCAGTTTTTGTGGAGATACTCAGAGAACTTGAATACAGCAATGACCAAGAAAGTTTCCCTCTCAGGACTGGGCTCAGAGAAAGGAGGCAAAGTTGGTTTTGTGCTCTTCTTTCTCTTTCTTTTTATAAAAACCTTGTTTATTATTACTTCATTTCTTATGCAAAATGCTTCTCGGCTAAAGCGAATCATACAAGTTGTCCTGCTAGTGAAGCCTAGAAGGTGGGCCATGGATCGGTGGTTGAATGACAGTTAGTTTCCTAACTTTATGACTTATTGGAAATCATCTCTCCTGTGAGCCTAGTCCTCTATAAATTCAAGGGTAATTTTTATCCACCTCAGAGAGATTTGGTGAGAACTGCATAAGACAAGGAATGTCAAAGTACATTATATTGTCAAAAGTAATGTGCAGATATTAACTAAAATGAATGCAAAAGATAGAAGAAATATTGCTAATTAATGTCTTGGAGCCCCATCCATTTAACTAAGGTGTTTTATTCCAGCAATATAATTTGCAATGTGGAAAAGACCAAAGGAGGATGAACATGGTCATATGAAGTTCTCCGGAAGTGCTGCCATCACCTTCTAAAATCCAGCCACAGGTAAACCACGAGAGACTTCACTGTGGTTCTCGACAGCTTGAGAAGTAACCAAGCTGGCACTTTCTAATTCCCCCTCTGTGGGGGCAAGGGAGGGGCGGGGCAGCCATGCTCCCAAGTGACACCACCACGTACTGGAATCACATACAGTGTGAGGCAGGGCACCACATCTGTGGTTTCGCTTGTGACAATTCAGTTCCCAGAGCACAGTTGTTGAAAAACCTGTTCTTACCATTTTACCCAGAACCAGTTGGCCGTAGATGTATCACTTTGTTTCTCCAAGTACTGTTCCATAGATCCGTATGACTACCTTTATGCCAATACACACTGTCTTACTTATGACTCGTTTGTAACTTTGAAAATCCAGATAAAATCCTCCCACATTGCTCCTGCCAAAATTGATTTAGTTACTCTGGATCTCTTGGAATTCTTTATAAAGTGTAGAATCAGCTTGTGAATTTCTACCAAGAAATCAGCTGAGACTGGCAGTGATTACAGTGGACCTTTGGAACAATTCAAGGGCATCTGCTGTTGTAATGTCAATATTCAGATTCATGACAATGGGAATTTTTCCAATCCTTTAGATCATAATTTCTTTCAACAATATTTTGTAGGTTTCAGGGCCTGTGTTTTGCTTTTTGTTTTTTTAATGTATTCTCTGTGTGTGTGTGTGTGTGTGTGTGTGTGTGTGTGTGTGTGTGTGTATGTTACCAGGGATCAAACTCATGACCTGATAGGCACTTGTGCCACTGAACTAAATCCCTGGCCCATTTTTAACTTATTCTTAAGTATCTTATTCTTTTTGAAGCTACTATAGACAAAATATTTTTCTTAATTTCATTTTCAGATTGTTCTTTTCCAGCGTATAGAAATACTATTGGTTTTATGTAATATTATATCCTATTATCATAGGATAGGTTATTATTACTACATAAGAAATGAAGTAATAATAAATTACCATAGGATAGGTTACCTCACGTATTAGTTCTAATACTTTTCAGATGTTTTCTTTAGAATTATCTACATAAAAGCTCATGTCATCTGTGAGCAGAGATATCATTATTTCTTCTTCTCCACTTGGAATGGCTTTCATTTCTTTCCTTCTTGGTCGGTCTCCACAGTCCACCACCATTGCGGCTCCCTGGATGCACAGCTATGGGAGCTGCAGCTTGGCCTTCACTCTGCAGGTGCAGAGCCCAGAGGTCAGTGGGAGATAAGTGCTCTGCTGTGCCAGGTCTTTTCCGAGCACATGTTGGGCCATAGGCCTGCGCATGCCTTTCTAAATTCCCACCATGCGCAGATGATTTTTTCTTTTGCCAACTTTCCAGGAAACCCTGTTCTTCATGTTTCCTCCCAGGCTTCCTACACATCTTTACCTCTGTTAATGTCAGTCTTCGGCCCCAGGTGGCAGCGGGGTGCTCGTTTGCCTTACAGAATAGGTGTCCAAGCTGTGACGTGCCTGGGCCACACAGGCAAACAGGAATTGTCTTGGGCTACTGTGAAATATATAATATAATGTATACAGCTGATAAAGCTTTCTACATATATACACACTTAGACTTATTCAATTATTTTGCAAAATAACACAAGCCCAAGGATAATAGCTGAGCAAGAAAACTCACATGTCTGCTTATAACAGCAAACGCCTCTCTGTGAGACCATGAGTAATCCCTGTGGTTTGCATGCCGAGGAGCACAGCACTCGTGACCCCTGGTGCCCACCAGTGTGGATTCAGCTCGTGGTGTGGCTGGTGCAGAATGTGGAAACAGCCCTGCACTCCGCCCTCCTTATGCAGCCTTCGGAAGGCCACCTCACACGTATCCAGGAACTTCTTCTCCTTAGTTCCTTTAGAGTTTTGTTAGCAAAAGCCCATCCAAGACTCACTTCTTTTTTTTCACTTTTAAACTGTGGTTGGACCTCAGTTCACGAACTTAATTCTTCCCACTATTCTGGAACACTATTTGGTCACAAACTGAATTGGTCGAGAAATGAATCAAATTCACTGGTTAGATTTGATGTTGAACTTATGGGGAAAATTGATTGCATTCCCATTCAATTCCGATGGTGACAGAATTGTGTAAAGAATTAAGTTCATGATCCAAGGCACCACTGTATAGTGCCTTTTGCAGCTGTGGAGAACTAAATGCAGCACATAAGCACAGCATCTTTTAAGAGCTCTTAAGAAGTTATGGTAAGCAATTAGGACTGCAAAACCATTGACTCGAATGTGTCTGTGTCATTATACAAGAAGACTGGAGAGTAATATGAAGCAACATTCCACAGGCCTTCCACGCCTCAGTCTTACATATGCATAAAATACCATCACAACCTGTTATCTGGATAGAGTGTGATACAAGGAATGCCATGATACGTGGGTTTGTCCTTTTTTTCATTTGTCTGAGTGCAGTCACCCATCCTCAATCAACCAGCTCAGAAATGACAGATGCACAAGCCAGATCAGAGCTGACATTTCACCCCACCAGACACGGCACTAGACACAGCCCTTCATATCGTCTGCCTACACAGCTTCCTCAACCCCCATTTCCACACTCCTACAAACAGCACTCTTTGGAAAGCCACGCCTTGTAAATTGTCTATATTTTAGGGCAATGATCTAGTCACAGATTCGTGTTTTTCTCTAGCCAGTGTAAACTTTATGATTCAACACACCGAAACACACACTCACCAAAATCCGTAAAGGTTCTATGCCTTTAACTAAACAAGATTTTCTCCTGCCCTGAAAATCCTCCTCCTTGGGAACTCCCTCTCTCCCTCCCCGGTCATCTCTCTGGATGGTCGCAGTGCTGGCTGTGGCCCTCTCCTCGCTGAGACCTGTGCAATGCAGCAACCACTGCAAGGCTGTTTCCTGGGCATCTGCTCTGCCCAGCACCCCAGAGCTCCTCTCAGTTTCCTGCCACTTTTCAATCACAGTCAGACCTCTGTTTCATCCACAGCTGTCCCACTGAAGCCTCTCCTGCTACATACAAGGAGACCCTAATGCCCAAATCCAGTGAGTTGGCTCAGAGCCTGGCCTTACACAACCTCTCCGTGGAATTGGATGCGAGGCTGTTCCTTCATCTTGAGGCTTCCCTTTTTCTTATACTATTTTCAACTGGTTGTTTCCACCTTAGTAATTTTTGTTCAAGTTTCTCATTTTTTCTTTTCTTTTCTTTTTTTTTGACCATAGTGCTTTGACGTTTTCTGAGGCATACTAACTTTTTATCCTGAATCTCTTCTTGCACTCTATAGCCTCTCTCAGAAATATTGCCCACTCCTTTACACCCAGCATCTCGCCTAAACCAAGAAATCTGACGTGTGTCATAGGAACCGTGGGGCACTCAAGGATTTGAGAACTGACGGAGAAAAAAGGTGACCACAAGGGGGAAGTAGTGCACATGCTAGACTTGGGTCCACTTGGGTCCGGTTTTGAAAGGTTGGCAGGTGGTGGACCAGCCCCTCAGGCGGGAGGCCCTGGGGAGGGGGGCGAGGGGCCTCTGTGGGAGTGGGGATCAGGGTTCTGGTGCTGCGGCAGCAGCCCCGCTGGGAGTCTGCTGGTCACAGAGCTCCAAGGGGCTGCAGCGCTTAGGGTATTGATAGCTGGGTTTTTTCTGATCTACTAGCAGATGTTGAGTGCTGTTTTGTGAAGCATGCAAAAAACAGGCAGGCTCGACTGGATAGAAATCTGCTTGTTTGGGCTATATTTAACACAATTCCATTTGTGAAAATTAGTTTGGCACTCTCGGATTTTGAGTTAATGGATCTCAGCCTGCTGTGAAGAAATAAACAACCCAAAGGCCATAGTTGGCTGAATTATGCAGTAGTAGCTCAGATTTCTGGATGAACCTGAGAAACCTGAAAACTAAACCCAGTATCTTATCTTTCTCCTAAATGTATTTTATTTCATTTTATTTTATTTTATTTTACCTCGGCAGAAGAACACAATGCCTTGTGTGGCTGAAGCTGGAGTGGCCCTGGCTCCCAGCTTCCAGGCACACTAATCCCCAGTAATTTATTAACCACATTCTCTTCACAACATCGCCTTCATCTCTTGTACAGATTCCCACCCCTCCCCCCCCCACCCCTGCCCTGGGCCTTGGGTGAGAGCTTCTCTACCCAATACCTGGTCTGGTGGCTGTATCTTTCCCCACCTCCTCTCCTTGCTATCACCTACTATATCCTTCAAGGACTGTCACAATAATTTTTCTAAAACTCCATGATAATGTCATTTTGCTGCACCTGGTGTGTGCCTCTCACCTCTGCTCCACAGCCAGCCAGGACCCAGGATCGAGAAGTCCCCACCAGGAATGAATTAGGGAAACACAGTGTAAAAGGAAACCTTCATCTGAAAAGAGGGAAAGGGGAAGGCAGCTGCTCTGAAAAGTCGGGGCACTGGAAAAGCAAACAATGTGCTTTGGGAAGCACTTCCCCACCCTGGGGACAGCTGGCACTTGTCACAACCTGACTGGCTCTCCGGGTGGTGGTAGATGGGTTCCAGGCCCCAGCGCCCTGACCCCATGCCATGCCTGTGTGTGTGTTTCTGAGTGGGCCCACCTGTCCATCACAGGTCTCCTCTCTGGGATTCATAGGTTGGTTAGGAGGAGCCCTGGGCAGGGGTGGGGGGCGGTTAAAGTTCATGGTTAGGGGAATTCATGCTATCTAGTGCAGCAACGCAGTGGCCCTAATGTGCGTGCGTGTGTGGGTGTGCGTGTGTGTGTGTGTGTGTGTGTGTGTATTTCAATGCTAAATAAGAGGTCTCTTTTTAGCCGCTGCCGCTGTCTCCTTTGCATTTTATTGAGGGCGGGAGGGCCAGCTAACGCTGTGCTGGCTTTCTCATGCTCTACTCAGCTCTCCCTTCTCTGGGGAACAATTGCTCCCTCTGTAAAGTTTTAACTCTTTCAGGTAAGATTAGCCAGAAAGCCCAATGAAGCCCTTATTTTATATTTCTTTCCTCCTCATAGACCATGTTCAGCTACAACTTGATTGACTCCTTTCTAGCTCTTCTTGGTATAAAACAGGCATTGACAAACAATGATCTACAGCCAAACCTGATCCTCTGCCTAGTTCTATAAATAAAGTTTTATCAGAACACGAACATTTCCATCCACACATCTATCGTCTATGACTGTTTTCATGCTAACTATGTCAGAAAGAGACAGGCCTAAGACAGTCAGCTGGATGTGAAGCACACAGCACATGCACTAAGTCAAGAGCTAATGCAAACCCTGCAACTCGTTAATTTAGAAAGGTAAACCAAACACGAGAAAAAGGATAGAGTTAAGAATGTTAACTCTCAAGAAAATAACTGTTAGATAGAATATACTATTAGTTAATGACCCTTCCCTACCTCCAGGCTGCAGTGAAATTCCTGGGTCTGTGGTAGTTTCGCAGATGTTTAGTTTTGCAAAACAATGGCCAAACCATCTCTTGGGAGCATCTATCATTGGAATAAGAGTTCCAGCTGTTCCATAGCCTCACGAGCATCCAGTGTTGCCAATGTTTAGATTTTTACCATCCCAATAAGTATAGGGTGTTTATTGCTTTAATGTGCATTTCCCTAATAGCATATGATGCTGAGCATCCTTCCATGTGTTTATTGGTCATCTGAATATCTTCTTTAATAAACTGTCTGCTCATGCATTTGCTTTTTGATTAGGTTGTTTTCTTTCCTTTGAATTTTACCAATAGTCTTTTACTACTCTTACAATTATCTTCATTGACATTGCTAATCATGAGATCAATGTGCATGCATACTTAGCAAATATCCAGAAATACTTTCAAGCATTATTCTATGTAATCTTCATAACAGGCCTCATTTTATCAACTCAAGCCATGAATCAGTGACACAGAGAGCTCCAGCTCAGTTCTTTAAAGTGTACAGGATCAGAACCTCAGCTGCTGCTGTCCCTGTCTCTGTCTCTCTCCTCCCTTTTTCTCCTGAGATGTGTGAGGGGTTTGTTTCTTCTGATGCAGCCAGGGACAGCCAGACAGGGTAAGAGTCTTATGCTGAATCAACATATCTGTAGTGTCTATCTAAATCTGATCAGAAATAGGACAAAACTTATCTAATGCTAAACAGAAACCCAAAAGCCTGGGAAACATTTCTTACTTATTCTACTTACAGCACTCTACTTTGAATGGTTTTTTTTTTTTTCATTTTAGAAAAACTGAATTTTCTCCCACAGTCAAATAGACAAAAAAGCAAGGTGTAAGGGTTTATTCCACTTTCCTAAGTTACTAATGAGCCAATTAGCAATTTCTAATTTGGTCTGCTACTCCCTGTCATCTAAGTCAATTACTAATACAAATAGTGCAATCATCATAATCCATTTAGCACTTAGAAGGCAGCTTCCCTTAGGGACATGTGTACATCTGTGGACATTAAGGTGATTCATAGAAGTTGTGTATGTTATATAAATGTTATGTGAAAGATGAAAATAATGCAGTTTATTAAACCCAGCAGGGTCCATATGTTTATACTATGATGAGAATTCCATTTACTGGGCTGAACACATTTCAGGCTGGTCCTGCTGCTCCTCTAGAGTCTCTCACTCTGCCCTCAGGCTACTCCCAGTGGTCCTGCATGATTACTAAAATTCCCTGGAATGAAAATCAAATTACCTTCAGCTGCTTTGGAATTCAAGAGTGAGGCTGACCACCAGAAAGAGCCCAATATTCTGGGAGGTTGTGGCAGAATTGCAAATTGGAGCCCAACCTGGAAAACTCGGCAAGTCAGTGAGACCTTGACCAAAAGTACAATTTAAAAACAGAACTAAGCTGTAATTTAGTGTGAAGGCCCTGGGTTAGCCTCCAGTACCCCTACTCCCCCAAAAAAGTAAAAGAAAGAGAGTGAATTTTCCAGTCCTCTCCTCCTCCATTTCCAACCCTCTCCCCCTCCTACTAGAAGCACTTCTTGGTCCTTCTGAACTCAGGCCCCTGTCCCTGTCCCTGTCCCTGTCCCTGTCCCTGTCTCTGTCTCTGTTTCTCTCCTCTTCTCTCTTGTCTCCCCCACTGATTTCATTTATTCTAAGTCCTAAACTACCCTCTTTCCCCTACTCTTCCCACCCCATCAACCTGGCCTCCTTCTTTATTCTGAAATATACATCCATGCAATTTTATTATTCAAAAACAGCTGCTGCCATCCAGCTGAGAAAAGAGACAGAGAAGAATATGAAAAGGAAGCGATGAAACCAGCACAGGGAACTGGAAAGGTTCTGAAAATCAAGGCTGAGCTCGGAACAGCTCCGTGGCTGCTCTGTCTCTGGAGGCACAGGTGACCTGACAACCTTGGGCTCTGGTCTCCGCTTAGGGCCGTGGCCCTCCAGACACCCGCATTTCCCGCCCTCACTGTAGTGGATAAAAGGCACTGTCCATGCACCGCAGGCAGGGCAGGACACCGAGGTGCTATCTTGCTTCCTATGAGGAGCCCGGGGTTCGGACACCCTAGGATTTGCCTCTAAGGAACAGAACATGGACTTGAAGCCCCAGCATTCTGCCTCCTGAATCACCCCATTCACCTCATTATCCTTCTCATTATCCTCTCAGAAATCATGCTGGAATACTAGACCAAGTGAATGACCTTCTCTCATCTTAAATGGGACACTTCTTCTGTGACCAGGCTAACGTAGTCACTTCCCACTAGACGCTACACAAACAAGAATGAGGGACTAACTCTTGTTGAATTCTGTTTCAGGAAGGGAATGAAGTCATCTCTTCATCTATTTTATAGAACAGAGAGTCTCTGAGGTCCCGTGCCGAGCTCATGCATCCTCCCAGAAGCAGCCCAGGCCTATATATCACTCTATATATAGACTCTCTGCGTGGGGCACATAAAGATGCTGGATGCCAACAGATGCTCAAGCACTTTTATTAAAATGCTGAGCTGAACTATTCACATCTATAACTTGAGAATGCTGCATTTCATCATTTCACAGTCGATAATAATAAAAACAATAACTAGAAAACAACCCAAATTAAGTGGTATCTAATTTAATGCAGACTTTATAGAATACATCAAATAAAACTTCTCATTAATTTATCTTCCAGCCTGTCAGTTACCAAATAAAGAAATATTGAGGGAATGGAGGTTTTTATTGAATTGTCTAAAATTATAAAATTCTATAATAAAGATTCAAATACATGATTTGACTTCCTTTTAATGTTTTTAGCTTAACAAATAGAACTTTATTACCCTGCCTCTGGGGAGAATTAATAGAAAATAGATAGAAACATAAATGCAAATATGTTTCATATTACTTTATGTACGTTTGATACTTTTAGCAGGATAAACTCAGATTTATCTTAAAATCCAAAAACTTAAACACAAAATTTTTTCCTTGCTACTGAAATGTCCCTTCCACGTGAAAAATTGCATTGCAAAAAGTCACCAGTTAAGAGACAGCTCTGTGCTGGTATGTTAGTCAGCTTTTCTGATGCTGGGACAAAATACCTGACACCTACAACTCACAGGAAGAGAAGTTTATTTAAGCTCACAGTTTTAGAGGGTTCAGTCCATAGATTGCTGGCTCCAAAATAAAAACATGGCAGAAGGGAATGGGAGAGGAAAGTTGCTCAACTCACAGCAGCTAGGAAGCAGAGAATGGAGAAAGTGCACAAGAAAAGAGGGGATCAGGGAGCAAGCAGATACATGTAGCCCCCAAAGTCACACCGCATGACCCGCCCATTGACACCCCAGAAGTGTGCTCTCCTAATGTCCTAGGTATCTTGCAAGCTAATCAAGTTGGCAGCCAATACTAACTGCCACACAGGAGACTGGCATGGTGGCTCACACCTACAAGCCCAGTTCTCCGGGAGGCTGAGGCAGGAGGATCTCAAGTTCAGGGCCAGCCCGGGCAATTTAACAACTTAATGAAATTGTGCCAAAAAAAAAAAAGCCCTGGGTTCCATCCCCAGTACCATCAAAAAACAAAAGAAAAGAAGAAAGGAGGCCAAAAACCTGCACATGGTCAAAACTTTCTGTTCAGGGTTGTTAGAGTTATCAACAAATTTGCTACTGAAAATCAATCACAGGAAATGCAGGCACAATACTCCTCTTAGGGACAGGTCTTGTAGTTTTTGAAGGTGTACTGGATTCCCATCCATCTTCTAGGCCAGGAGACCCAGAAAAGTACTGGTGACAAAGGCAACAAAGGCATGATAACCCAGACGTCAGACTCTTTAAGGACATCCCTAGTCGCACATTGCAGAATAATTTCAATATTGGAATCTGAGGCAATGAGATGTGTTTTACATCTTTCATTTGAAATAAATATTTTGCTCAAGACACTGCTTTTTATTCCTCTCTAAGCCTGCTACTGTTTAAAGATCATTGAGTTCGCGAAGCTGTACACAGAGACTTCTCAGTCTCCTGTAACTTTCCTGCAGCCTTTAACGGTGCTGAGGAAGAAAGGATCACACAGTCACCCATCTCGCAAGCATCTGCTTGAACCCTTGCACCCATCCCGTTGGAGGTCGGCTGCCCATCTCCCCAACGCTGTGGAACCACTCTGACCAGGGAGGCAGAATCTGTTCAGGGTTGGGCCAGGCAGCCACTGCGTTTCACACAGACTGCCGCCCACCTGGTCCCGTGGCTGGAATTAAAGTAGAAGCCCAGGCTGGCAATCCAGGCAAATCCCAGTGCAAGTGAATCTTAAAAAGGGTACTGAAGCCAAACCACAGCGCCTTCAAGGCACTGGTGGTGGGAGTGGCTCCTCTCAAGACTGGGTCAAGCAGGAGAGACAGGAAGTAGGCTATTTCTGCAGGTCTGATGCACTCAAACGCACAGCTCCTGCACACACAGCTGTACACTTCAGAGGTACACTGTCACTTTATAATTCATTTTCTTCACCCAAACCACCATTAGTGTGTTGGCATTTATGTGATACAATTTTCAATTCTAGGTTGTATTCCATCACATGGATGTCTCTGTGTTTAATGATCTCGGTATCTGATCCTTTAGATATTTCTAGTTGGCAGTTACTTTTAAATGTTCTGAAGAATAGAAATGGAGGAATTGTTTGCATATATTTCACTTACTATATCTTGGCAATTATTTTTTAATTAAGTTTATTGGTACATTTTAGATATACATATTGGTCACTTCCATCATCAGGAATTTGTACCTGTACATGTTGTATTTTGGTTTCTCTGTTTCAGCAATTATTAACATGACTTTGGTCACACATAGGAGAGACACTGGATGACTCTGGATTAAAGAAAACTTTAAAAAAAAGAAAACTTTGATGGAGATATTGGAATCTAGATGATCTTAGAATCAACAGAATCTTCTTTGAGTCTCTGTGAGATTGAACAAAATTTTATAAATTCATTGTTTACATTTTTCATTTTGTTAATTATTTAATTGAAGCAGTTATAACTTTTCATTAGATTTTAGTCATTAATTGCTTGGTAAGGACTCTATAAAACTTAAAAACAAGTTCCTTGTCAAATGTTTTACAGTAGTATTTTTTTTCAATTTCTGATTTGTCTCAAGTATTTGTGGTCTCTTAGATGTTATGAATTTTTACATAGCCTAATGTGTCAATAATCCATATATTACACATGGTATATTTTCTTCGTTTATTTTAGGTTAGAAATTCTCCTACTACCAAGAAATCACATAAGAAAATATATTAAGTCTATGTTTCACAAGGAACTGATCTATCAGTAGAGAATTTTTGCTACAATGTACTTATATTATGGTTCTCTCCAAATAGTCCACCACTTTCAGAATTCAGAAGAGATAAAATTTCTACAGATTTATTTATTTATGAAGCAAATTGGTGTTCAGATTTGTAGCATATAGCTTTATGTTCATTTCCTGCAGATTTGTTCCCTGGAGAAAGATTGGCAAGAGGGAGAGGTGAGATTTCTCTCTCTCTCTCTCTCTCTCTCTCTCTCTCTCTCTCTCTCTCTCTCTCCCTCCTTATCAATAATGGGTTTTTTGCTCCTTACTCCTTATTGTTAGTTTAGTTTTGATTCTGGAATTGGAGACCAGAACTAGATTAAAAAGAAAATTTACTTAGAGGAAAAATAATAACATCCATTTTGCCCTTTTGACCTCCCTGGATTCTGTAAAGATGAAGCAAGCAGATTGAAAAGGAGGGTGAAAACCATCACTCTTTTCCTCCACTGAAAGACGAAGGTGATGGTAGGAGCTGGAGGGGCTGATCGAGACTGAAAGTGTGTACACCTTCAGATCCATATGTTGAAACCTAGTCACAAAGCTAAACCACAACAGATGTACACTCTATAGCATCCTGAGTGGGACTAGTGCCCTGATACAAGGGGTCCCTACCTATCCCCTCTGCTATGTGAGAACACAGCAAAAGCTGCTCATCTGTGAACGAGAAAGCAGGCTGTTGCACACTGCTTCTGGAGCACCTGAGTGCAGACTTCCTGTCCTCCAGAACTGTGGGAAATAATTTTCTGTTTTTGTGGACTGAGTCACTTTGTGTACTGCATTTTGTTATAGCAGCTTGACTAGGGAAGCCAGCTTCAGACATTTAAACCACTTAGGGAAATACAAGGAAGGCTATAACCTATGACACCAGCAGCTTGATTTTATTCAACAGTTTCCAAGGATAAGAGCTTCGTGCCACCAGTGCACACAGTATGAGCCCACAGGGTAGCAGTGCTCCTGTTCCCACAGCTGAATCATGTGAGGCCTCAAGTGTGGCCCTGGCTCCAGGAGGGGACACAGAGGTACTAAAATCCTCCATGGCAGGACTTGTAGGCCAGAAGAAGCTTAGGTTCTAAGACTTCACCCCCACCAAGATTGGAAAACAGAGCCAAAGAGTAATGATGGTTGATGACAGTGGGTCATAATGTCATCTCTCCCCCAAAAGCCAGGTGAGCTGACAGTGCCAGAGACATGGCAATGATGATCCATCTTTCTGGTCACTCCATGGAAGCCTCGCAAAATGACCCAAAAGATGTCGAGCAGATTCAAGGAACCCACTTCTTCCATATGACAAAGTCACATCGTTTAAATCACCCCAGTCCATGCTACTAGAGCGAAAAGACAAGAGCAAGATAATCACTTACTTGAGCCAGTCAGGTTCTAGGAGCTAATGTTCTTAGTCGGAAGGAAAAGATTGAAAATTTTGAGTAAATACAGTTATTCCTTCTCTGTAGTCCTCCTTCCCACCATTCATCCTGGGGGAAGAGAAGGGAGTTCATTTAGTTATAAAGGAATAAATATAAATATAAATTGCTTTATACACCCCCAGTAATGGAATTTCCTTTGTTAGCCCAAAATGTACATATACAAATGCATGTATGTACGGTTGAGAGCTTAAATAGGCATCCTGAAAACTCCTAAGTAGCTCTTATTTCAAAATACTTCGGAAGCAGTTGGACATTTTTACTTAAAACATTGCTTCTATGTTTTTGTTCACAAACCTGCTTGGGAAATCTGACTTAACAAATATAAGTATTCTTGCATCTTGGGCTGCCATTATTTATTATTCATATCTAAGAAGGGTTTCTCAAATTTTTCCATCTGAAAATTGTATTTCAGAAATGATTTAGACAAAAGAAGAGAGGTATAAGTATTTACTTTACACCTGGGTGTGATCTAATTCTATTTTTAGGAGAGCATATGAGCAAGCCCGTGGCTGTTGAAAGAGACAACTAAAACTTAATAAATTATTTCAAGGGACTTGAAAATACATACAAAACAATTTTTCAGGCCCCACTGGAGCATTCCTCAATGTATTTATTTCATCTTGAATTAGACATAAAGTTATCATCAGATATAAATAAGAATAAAAATAAGAATGTATTAAAGTGCTCACATTTACTAAGCACTTACTATGTTCCAGACAGTCAAAATAGTTTATAGAACATAATCCTTCCAATATCACCTTGAGGAGGTGTGATACTTGCTCATGGCTTAACAGATTAACAAACTGGGACTCTGAAATGTGAATTAGCTCACTCAGGCCTGCAAAACAGCAGCTCTGAATTTAGATTTAGCCCTCCAAGCCAGAGCCTATATTGTCCCTTCTCTGTTGTCTCTGGAATACATTGAGCTCATGTAATAGTGAAGGTAAAAGGCAGGCCAGGCAGTGGCCAGAAACTGTGCCCACACCCCACCTTCACCAGGTGTTTGTCAGATTCTTCTAAGCAAGTGGTCTGTCACATGCTTTAAGATGCAAGGTTGAGATGAAGATTAAATGACTCTCTTGCCTCTTCTGTACAGAAAGGCCACAGAATCTATGTCACAGAGTGTTTTGAAGGCTTCATTCAAAGATATTTCATAATACACTGTGATAAAAGACGAATGATATTTCATTAGATGATAGGTAAGTAGTAGTATGATGATTGTAGTAGTATGATGATTTCTAAGTACAAAAAGCTATGAATACATTTAAATTATTCCACTTTCAAATCACTGCATAGGTCTCCTGAAGGCTGAGCATAAAATACCGAGTGTCCACTCCTTGGCCGAGGTGAACTTCTGCCATAGAGGCCTCCCTGGAGGGCCCACTCCACAAGAACTTCAAAGCCTGCTGGTCAGCAGGGCTGTGCACCTTGCTTCCTGCTCTCCTTACCTCTCTGGAAAGACTCCAAGTCAGGATGCAAGGCTGAGAGCCACCTCTGCCCAAAGATACCAAGTGCAGGAGACTCAGGCCGTGACTTGCCCAGGTTCACAAAGTGAAAGGACCTCCCAGGGCCCTACCTACCCTAGCTGCCCTAAATATTTGCTATTTAACTGTCCAGCTCAGCACTCTCATTGAACTTTCTGGACCGATTCCCCTCCCAGGAACAGTGCCCTTCTCCCCGCTCACTGCCCTACGCAGTGCAGAATCAGAATCACAGTGTTCCAATAGCCTCCTAGATGTTCCCTGCAGAGCCTACCTGAATCACCAGCCCCCAGGCATCAGCACAGCCAAAAGTCACTTCTCTCACCACAGGGCAGCTGGTCTCAGTCTGTCTTCCTACACTGCCACCTAGAGTTCTTGGAGAGAAAGAGTGCAAGTGACAAATCAAAAGAAGTGTCTCATTTTCCCCCCAATTCTATGTTCTAGATGTAAGGCCTTTGTCTGAGAGACAACTGGCTAAAATTTTTTTCTCACTCTGTGCGTTGCCTTTTCACTCTGTTGCTGATTTCTTTTGTTGTGCAAAATAATAAGATGAGATATCAGTTGTTCACTGTAGTATTTCCCATGTGATCTGTGGGTTTTGTTCATAAGGTCTCTGCTTATACCTATGTCAAGATTTCTACATATCTTCTCTTCCAGCAGATTTAGTGTTTCTGTTTTACTATTTAGATCTTTGATCCATTTTGATTTTACTTTAGTACATGGGGAGAATATAGTCTTCAGCATGTGGAAAACCACTTTTTCCAGCATCATTTATTAAAGAGGCTATCTTTCTTCCAGTGAACATATTTGGCCCCTTTATCAAAGATAAAGTGGCTGAGTGTGTTTGGAGTTGTGTCTGCACCCCCAAATTCAAAGACTTAACCCAAAAATGGGCATGTGAGATGAATATGCACTTCTCAGATGAAGAAATACAAATGGCAAATAAATATCTGAAAAAAATTCAATATCATTGGTCATCCAAGAAATGCAAATTAAAAGAACACTGAGATTCCATCTCACTCCAGAAAGAATGGCTCACTCCCTCAAGAAATCAACAGATAACAAATGCTGTTGGGGCCACTGGGAAAAAGAAACCCTTCTTCACTATTGGTGGGAGTGTAGACTGGTACAACCACTATGGAAATCAGTGTGAAGATTCCTCAAAAAACTAAGACTAGAAGTCCCATTCGACCCAGATATTCCCCTTCTAGATATCTTCCCAGAAGAACTGAAAGGCAATATATGCACACCCATGTTTATAGCAGCACAATTTGTAATAACTAAATCTTGGATATAGCCCAAATAACCATCAAACAAGGAATGGATAAACATGATGTGGCATTTTTTTAATTTTATTTAAAGAGGGGGGAAGCAAAACAGGAAAAAGGGTAGAAACAATACAGAATTTAAAAAAAAACAGTAAGAAACCACTATTTGATACATTACATATTGTCTTCTTGGATATAGTTGTTCAAGTTACAAAATTAAAGCATACAAAGTGAACATTCAACCAGTGAGGCAGAAACAGTTCTGTTCACTGATCCAACAAAAACTTAGTAAAATGGTTATCAGTCCTACGCACTTAAGTATACATACAGTTATCTCTTTTAGAGCACTTTCTTTTCCTCCTCTTGCTTTTTTTTAAAAAAATTTTTTATTTAAAGAAAAAATTTTGAAACAGAAAGAGGGTAAAAACAATACAAAATCTCAAAAACAAAACAAAACAAAACAAAACAGAAAAAAAATAGTAGCCAGTAAAAAATCACTAGTTGATAATTACATACTTTCCTCTTAGATGCAATTGTTCAAGTTAAAAAAGTAAAGTCCACAAAGTGGACATCCAAACAGTAAGACTGCAGTCAGTTTTGCTCATCCATCCAACTAAAACTTTGGCAACATGGTAATTAATTCCACACACTCAAACATACATGCAGTTATATCCTTTAGAATATTCTCTTTTCCTTTTTTTTCTTTACAATAACTATAATCCATTATCATAAACTACTTAGAAGTTCTACACATGTATAAGTCTCTACACATATACCTAGCCTTTCTTTATTAGACGGAGAAACAAGTCAAAACAGGTCAGCAATACAAATTCCTAGAGAAACACAAAATGAAAAGAACATACAAAAACACAACACTAGGTAATCTACGGTAGTCACTATGATGTTTCTTATTTTCAATAAAATTATCTGTATTGTCAAATATAATATAAACTTAGCATTGCTTTACACTATTAATAAAGTCTAAACATTAGAGACATTATAGGACTTCAAAGGCAGTTAACAATCAAACCAGAATGGGAATCCTATTGAATCCTGTCATCTTCAGAGTAGTTGCCCCTACTCTCAGACTCGACACTCTCAAGCATACCAGATTCAAATAAAATCAGTCAAGATAAAACAGTGATATAACCAATTTCCTCTGTCTTATCTCTGCCATGCTATTTTTCTGTTGTTATTTGTTTACTTTTCTCCTTCATTCCACTGTCTGCCCCTTTCTTTGAGGCCTTTCTGCCATTATTCCTGGAACCCTGGTGATTTTCTTCTCTCTCTCTAGAATGTCCTTCAGTATTCTTTGAAGGGTTGGATTCGTGGTCACAAACTCCCCCAGTTCCTCTTTGTCATGGAAATATCTTGTCTCTCCATTAATTTTGAGACACAGTTTTGAAGGGTACATCATTCTGGGTTGGAGGTTATTTTCTTTCAGGGCTTGGAATATTTCACTCCAAGCTCTTCTTGATTTGATGGTTTGCATTGAGAAGTCAGCTGTGATTTTGATGAGTTTTCCTTTATAGGTAATCTGTTTCTTTTCTCTGACCACTTTTAATATTCTGTTCTTGTGACGGATTTCTGGGATCCTGATTATTATATGTCTGGGTGTAGATCTGTTTGGGTTGTAGCTGGCTGGAATTCCATATGCCTCATTTATCTGAACTTCACTTCCGTTACCTATGTTTGGGAAGTTTTCCTTAATTATTTCTGTGAATAGACTTTTTATTTCATTTGTATTTATGGCTGCATCTTCATTCACATATTTTATTCTTAGGTTATAAATCCTCTTGTCATCTTCTAGCCTTTGTATCATTGCTTCCTGGTTCCTGCTTATTTTTAAGAGATCCTGCCTTTCACAATCATACTTTGCAAAGCTATCTTCAAGTTTTGAAAGTTTGTCTTTAGTTTCTGTTAAAAGGTTTTGCCAGGTTTCAATGGAGTTTTTAATTTCCTGATATTCTCTTTGGATCTGTTTCATATATTCTAGATTTTGTTTATATTTTTCATCAAAGGCTTCTCTCCTTTCTCTGGGTTTCTCGGTTCTTTCATTTGTGCCTACTTGAGGATTACCCGGGATTTCTTTATTAATCTTCTTATATCTTGCTTCACCTGAGTTAGAATTTCAGATTTAAATTCGACAATGAGGTCACGGATGTATTTCTTTATTTCCGATGAGGCTGTCTCTGACATTACAGGTTTGCTGCTCTCAACTTCCTCTGCATTTATCTCTGTTTGACTCACTTTCCCTGGTTCTGCAGTTGGGGACCTTTTGCTCTTTCTCTGTCTTGTCATGTTTCCGGCCCCCTTCAGACAGGTGGGTGGTGGAGATCTCTGGGCCTTTCCTACTGCTTACAGTTTTTCTGCAATGCACTTGGCTAGGGAAGTACCGCCCCCTAGTCCACTGTGAATCTGAGAGTTGCATGCTGAGAGCTGGCTCCTCCCTCTACGCCAGTCAACCAATTTATGCTTCAGCAAGTTTGTGTGTTCCCTGGGGATGCCACTGGCCCAGAAAAGCCTCTTCCCTGGCTATTGGGTTTCAACCAGGGGCGTGTCCCTGCCCAAGCAGATCCCACCAATCTGCTTTGGACTAGGAGTCATAAGCAGAAGCTGTCTAGGGCCCTGATTCAAGCCGGCCCTGCCCAACTCCAAAATGTCACCCTGCCAGTTTAGGGATTCCAGTTCCCATCACTCACCAAAATTCATGCAGCTTGACTGGCTGTTTCCACTCCCTGCTGCAGCGCCTCCTCCAGCCGAGGGTCTGGAGCTCACCAACCCCCACTCTAGGCAGGGCCGCAATCTCAGCTCAATCCTGAGTCACATGACTTTAAGACGTGTGGGTACAGCCATCAGGGTTTGTCCAGCTCCAGCCCTCTGTCCATGCTTCCTTTTCTTCCTTCTTTTTTCTTTTTCCTCATTTTCTTTCTAGGTCATGAGAATTCCTCTCCTTTTGTCTGGCTTTCTCCATGTTGCCAGATTCCAGCGACTGAGTTGTTTTTATTTTTTTTTTCCTCAGAGAGGCTCTCTTATGCCACCACTCAGTCGGTCATCTTGCTATCTTGTGATGTGGCATTTTTATACATGAAATACTACCCAGCCATAAAAAAGGATAAACTCATGGCTTTCATGGGTAAATGGATGCAACTAGAAACCATATTCACATGAAATGAATCAGACTGGCATGTGTAATCATTGTGTTATCTTGCTAGTGTAAGAAACTGCAAGAGTAAATAAGATTCCAAATATACAACAGGTGTCAGGAAAGGGGAAGCAAGTGTTCAAAAGGAGAGAAAAACTGAAGTGGGGGAAAGGAGAAAAGAAGGAAGAGAAAAGGAAAAAATGCAAGATAGTTTTACTACTAGTTTCTCTTGGCTCATTGGAAAGAAAGTTCTGTGCTAGGCTGATACCATGTGCAGGGCTTTTTATTCCCATATCTCGTTCCCTGAATAACTACTTTAAAGATAGCACTACTCAATGTATTAAGTGCTGTTACTCTTAGTATTTATTTATTTTGCATGAAGAAGAAGGGTTCAGAGAGAGCTCCACCATCCAGCATTGGGAGCCAACTGTGTCCATCTCTTTGCCATGGTGTGTGTCTCCTCCCACTCCAGGATAGAACACAGGAACAGCTTGGGCCTCTTTCTCTGGGGCCCTGGGAGCACACAGGTGAGGGCAGAGTAGATGTCTGCTTCCCTCGCATCTTTGCATCTCTATAGAAGAAATTATATGTACCAAAGTGTCTTTACCGGCAGTCCTAAGGCCAGCTCTGTTGTGAAGAAGTTCAGAGGAATTGAAGGGTAAGAATGGGAAGAAGTCATATGTTTTTGCCCTGTATTAGCTGAAAGGCCTCGTACAAGTTTCTTCGCTTCTTTGAGCAGTAATTTACTATTTTAAAACAGGGGCAACCATGTCTGGTTTATGGGGATAATGCTGCAAAACTGCACAAACAAGCCAACCTGTGTGGCCTTTGGGTCCTCAAGTTGCTACTGCAAGGACCACTGTCTTCTCAAGGTCACCAAGGACTCTCAATTCCAGATCAAAGCAGAGAGAGCAGCAATCCAGCCCCTAAAGTGAGAGCTTCGTCATGCAGAGAAAAACAACTGTTCTTCAACCTCTCACGAGTCTAGAACACACCCTTTGCTAAGGACACCACTTAAAATTTTTATTAACATGGAATAATTATAACATACTGATGTGGTTCAGTGTGCTATTTCCACACTCACATTCAGAATGCACCAGTTAAATCCACCCTCCCTTTACACACCCTCTCCTCACAAGCATCCTTCCAAATGTTTTTAGTCACTGTTCTACAGTTTAGACTTAGGACAGGAAACAGGTAGCATTTGTCTTCCTGTGTCTAGCTTATTTCACTGACCATAATGTTCTTAAGTTTGATTTGTTTTGCTACAAATGACAAGGATTTTTCTTTATGACTGATAATGCCCCACTGTGTGCTTAGACCACATTTCCTTGATCCGTCCACCTACTGATGGGCTGAATCCTATCCTGGCTATTGTGAACAGTGCCATGGTGAACTTGGGGCACAGGTACCTCTGTAATACACAACCTTCATTGTCTTTGGGTATCTATACTGAAGTGGCTCATAAAATCTGCACATAGTCTATGTAGTTCTATGTTTAGCTTTTTTTTTTTTACTTTTTTTTATTTAAAAGAGAAAAAACACATAAAAGAAAAACAAAAAGCAAAGAGACAAACAACAACAAACCCAAAGCAATAACAATATGGGCTTTCACAACAAGATGATAGGAATTTAAAATGGTTGTTATGGCGCATATTGTTACCTTCAAAGGGCTGCTTAGTTTACCAGATGCAGACCTGAAAAATTGATCTGATCATATGAGGATTAACTGTTCTTTTCCAAGAACTAATAGAATTAGTAGTATAGTCATTTTAGCTCTCTTATGTATACATATACAAATTTGTATTTTTCTTTTTCCTTTCCTTCTTTCCTTCTTTCTCAGTTACTTTTCCACTTTGAGAAATTTCTTACCCTTATGCAATATTTATTATAAATTCATCTTATTTGCTCTTTCAGTCTCTTACACTAGAGAGACAATACAGTGTTTACATGTGTGTTTGGTTTATTTTACTTATGAGTATGATCTCAAGTCACATTACGTTTAGCTTTTTGAGGAATCTCCATACTGTTCTTCGCAATAGTTGTCCTACTTGGCATTCCCATCAATAGTATATGGATTCCTCTTCCCAAATCCTCACCAGCATTTCTTTATTTGTTTCAGTAATAACCATTGTGACTGGGGTAAAATGGTTTCCATTTGCATCTCCCCGGAGGCAGATAACAGTAAATATTTCTCATATATCTGTTAGCCACTTACACTCCCTCCTTTGAGAAGCATCGTGTACCGTCCTGACACAATGTATTCATTTCTTGTTGTCACTGGAAGAAGTTACCATAAGTTGGTGTTGTCAAACAGCACGAATGTATCCTATATCTCTGGAGGTAGCAACTCCCCCTGGCTTCACAAGACTAAGGACCAGGGTCAGCCGCACAGGTTGCTTCTGGAGGCTGCAGTGCTTTTCCTGCCCTTTCTCAGCTCCATCTTCAAAGGGCCTCATTCCTACCTCAGCTTCCACCACTACAGTGCCTTTTCCTTGATGCTCAGTCCTCCTCCATCATCCGGAGAAGCACCAGGATTACCCTGGGCTCACCCGAATAGTCCAGCATGCTCCCCATCACAAGGTCCTCAACCTTTGACAGCTGTAAAGTCCCTTTGGCTATGTGATTATTCACCCATAGTCATGTGCCACACGATGGACCAAATATATGAAAAGTCGTAAAATTAAGATGCAACAGAAAAATTCTGTTGCCTTGGGAAGCAGTAGCCGTTGTGACATTGTAACCATTACAACTTTGCTGTGCGATGTGTTCCTCACATTTGTGGCACTGTTTTTGAAAGGGACCTAGTGCACTTTATCATGCATAATATATAATCATAATAAATGTCTGTTACTGGTTTGGATGTTTACTATACTTTCCTTTTTAACTGTTGTTTTAGATCATACTTCTTCTACTTATAGAAGAAGATTTCCCGTAAAACTCTACGCTGTGTTACACTAGCAGCAGCTAACACGTGTGATAGTTACAGGCCCCTTGATGATGTCAAGGGACGACACTGAGAAGTGGGCGTGCACCGCGAAGGTTTATGGGAGCGTAGTCTATGACGCATGTGTAACAGTGTAACTGCCCGTGCACTGCCCGCAATGTGTCCTTACTGTGAATTGGAGCCTATGTTCCTGTCTTCCAGAGATGGAGCTGTGGGCATATTTCAGGCTTCCATACCAAGTGCCCTTCATGAGTAAACACAGACACAGTTCTGCTACTCTTTTAACTCATTAACTCATCCTAGAGGAGATTTGGAGTCATGCACTTCATTCATGATCACAGTAGAGCAATATCCAAAACTAGCAGAGCCCCAGAAGCCTGTTGGACCCTCTCACAGGAATTTTTGTGTCTTTCACTCACTGCAACACACTGCTATAGAATGTCTGGATTTTTCTTCTCAAGGGAGACAAAGACCCATTTCTCCCACCTGCTTTTGGATCCAAAAGGAAACACTGAAACCATCTAGGAAGCATGAATTTATGTAGCAGGAAAAGCATGGTGTGTGTTTTGGGGAGAGTAAGTGATAATGTATAAATGAGCCTCACAAAGAAATCAATGACGTTTGTAATGACTACAGCCATAAATTAGCTCAGACCACACAAGGAAGGCATTTAAATATCTTGGAAGGAATTTCTGATTTAGTCACAAATCTGTATTTGAGTAAGGTGCCACCATCCATAATGGAGATCTAGAAAGTAGATTAAAGGAGAGAGATGAAAAGGCAATGAAGCAACTAGGAGGCAGTGCAATAGTCCATACCCAGTGCACTGTGGAAATGAACACATACGTCAATCCAATTACACAATCTTACCTCAAAATTGATTTTTTTCATAAAAAGAGTAAATAGAATTGCAAATTTTTCAGACATCAATCATCATTTTTGTTGGCTAATGCAACTTCAAGCACAGATTTCTGTAGAAAACATATATTTCATAGAAGTAACCCAAGTTAAAATATGTGGCTCACTGAATCTGTGTATCCACGTGCTTTGCAAAAGAAGCAGAAGCCCAGGTTAGTTAATACTCCTAACAGGGAAAAGCTTCCAGTGGGGCATGCTCCAGGAGCACAGCTGTGCGGGAGGGCTTGGGAAGGTTGGCTCGTGCGGTCCCTGGCACCTGCAAGTGTGGAGATGTGACCTGAGGCGCCTCACCCACACCGCTCATCCCCACTCCCATCACCACAGCCCTGCCTCCCGGGCCTGCATGTGGAACCAAGCCCGGGTTCTCACCAGACCGGAGGTGGCAATGAAGGAAAGGGACCAAGTGAGTGGGGTAGTCATGGCAGCAGGACTTCTCTCCTTCTGATATTTAAACAGAGGCCAGAGACAAGCTCACGTGTACAGTATGCATCTAGCTGGGCTGATTAGACTTGCACCAATGTCACACCAAAGACCTTAATGCCCTTTCACTTATGGAGTCCGTTTTCTAAAAATCCAGTGCCTTCCTCCAAATAATAATAATTTTATTGGTGATTATCTTATGATAATTGTCCATAAGCTTTTGGTTATTGCATCATGAGAGTTCCCATGCTAACTGAACTCTTTTAGGAGCTATACAGCTATATAGATAAATAGGTAGGTAGATAGATAGATGATAGATGATAGATCTTTCCCATAAACAATTTTAACTACAGTATCATGTTTTGTAAATATTATAAACATTTATAGACAATTTGAATAATTTGTTTATTCAAATATTCAAACCATATCACCAGGAAATAACTCACATTTTGGGGTTTGTTTTTTGGGTTATTGAAAATTAATTGGAAAGATTGACACATTTGTACCGGTATGGGAGTTCCAATATCAGATGCTCCCACTCAACTTATAAACTTTCTGAATATTCCACTAGACTTAAATACTCAGATCTGCTATCAACATGCTAATGAATTTAAATGATTATAAATAGCCTGTATCTCAGTTTTATATTAACACTCTAGAACATCAGTGCATAAGCACTCATTTACTTATTCAATCATTAAACAAATGTTTATTGAGTGCTTACTATATGATAGAGCAGGCACTGAGCTAGGCATCAGAAATAAAGAGATGACCAATGAAAACGATTTTTTTTCATTTTTTATAAAAAATTACATAAAGTTTAAAGTACAGAGCCTACACATAGAATTAAATTATAAATATGTGGTCCCTATTTTAAGCTTAATGACTTTGATGTTGAATAATACCATTCAAACCCCTTGATTGGTAGTTTCATTATTTCTCATTTTTATGTACTTTATCAGTTCATATTAATTTTAGAAAATGTTGGGTTCCAATGTCACATGTGCATGCAAGCACATGACATACACTTTCAGTTTTTATTCTTGATTAGTCTGAGGTTGCAGCAGGAATGATTGCACTCCCTGTGGAGAATTGATTCACACACGAAACACATCGCATCCCCTCCCCTCCCTTCTGCCCTGCCTTCCTCTGTGTCTTGGTCTCCTTCCTTTTGCCAAAGTCCCATCTCCTTTTTTCCTGTGCTTCTCACAGACCCTGTCTTCCGTGTCAATTAACCCTATACCCTATCTTAGGACCTGTGGGTAGTCTTGATCAACCTCATCCCTCATGAGCTGTCTCCCCGTATTTTCTTCCATCTCTCAGCATTCTACATCCGTGCCCCTACAGCTGGGCTGTGGACAGAGCAAAGCCAAACATATTCCACACTCTGATTGTCTACAATAGTGGGATGAACTCCAGGCCAGGAAGTCCTCCAGAAGCAAATGAGGACGGAAACACAGGGAACTAGAAAGGGCTCTCTAGGGAGGAAAACAAAAGAAATGAAATTCATGAAAAATGCAACGCTGGTAGAAAAAATAATAGAAAAAAAGTTAAATTTCCTCTTATGAAATTAAAAGCATTCCTGTTTGTAAGCATCAGATGTTTTACAATTTACAACAAGACAATCTTATGTGGCCTCTGGACCTCTGAAATAGAGGCTTTTGAAAGAAGTCGTGACAAGTGTGTCAGAAATGCTTCTAAAACCATCAGTGGTCAGCATGGGAGACCCCCCTCTCTCTTCTTTAGTTCTTAAATAAGATGCTTTATTACAAAGTCAATGTCAGAAACAAGACAGCATCCAGCAAGTGGCAAAGCCTATTCCTCATATGCCTGTAAAAATCTGGGAGGAAAACTCCAGCTTTTGCCCCAGGATTAGCTTCTTTAAAGAATTTGATTGCCGATTGGGTGTATGGTAGCTGAGAATACAGACGACCTCTGCTAGCTTCCTGGTAGTGAAGTATGTTGGCTACATGACCGAGTGCCACACACCAGACCTACGCAGAAACGTCTTGAAGAGAGGCTCTGAAAGGAGGGTTATCTGATGAGCCTCTTCCTCTGCCTGCTGCTTGGAGCGTGCTTGTGACTCAGGACGCCAGAGTGTACACAGCCTGCCCTGAAGAGGACGAAGTGAGAAGACACAAGTAACATCCTGCATCACCCTGAACAGCCAGCCCTGGGTGTCGGTTCATGAAGGAGAAATGAACCTCTATCTTATTTAGTCCCTGTTAGTGGAGGTGGTTGTTAAAACCAAAACTTAATAGCAAAGGTAGATTGAATTAATATTAAACACTTATTCTTTATGCATATAATATTGTACTAGTGGCTTGCAAATATAACACAGACTAATTGGGATTCTTCATTGAATTTTGTAAACATTGGCCCCATTTCTTTCTCTCTCTCTCTTTTCTCTTTTTCTCTTATCTTTTTCTTTCCCACTCCCCAATACTCTGTGATATTTCACCCCTTAGGTCCTAAACTTACATCCTTGGACATAAAGATATTCTTCTACATGGGCACAGTATTATAGCTAAGAATCATGCTATAAATCAACTAATATACCACACATATTCAAAATTTCCCCACTATGACATTGTGATTTTTTGAAAGTGTTAATAAAGCAGATACGTGGCAAGTATGATGCACTAAAAAAAAAGATGTCACAAAAAATAAACTTTATCAGGAATGAAAAAAGTACTAAGAGTGTAAGTAAAATACTTATATTTAAAAAAAAACATATGATAAGCAACCTTTTGAATGATAGCTCATCCTCAAGCAATCTTTATCCCAGGAATGCAATTTTAGTACTTTAAAAAGTCTATCGATATAATTAAAGAAATAATAAAAGAAAATACTATCTTCATGCGCGAAGAAAGACTCGTCAAAATAATAAACACCTGATCATCTTTTTAAAAGCTGAAAGAAAAAATTAACAGACTAGGGGAGGGGAATTTCCAAAGCCGGTATAGATCCTCCACCGTGTTCCACAATAGACAGTACCCTGAGAACCAAAGAGCAGCCGCTCCCTGCCGGAGCCCTCAGCCGGGCCTGGGGAGAGGCGCCCCGTCCGACCCCTGCCGGAGAGGAGCCGCCGTGCAGCGAGCGCCCCCTGCCGGAGAGGAGCCGCCTGAGCGCCCCCTGCGGAAAGGAGCCGCCGTGCAGCGAGCGCCCCCTGCCGGAGCACCCCGGGCCTCCTGCGCTCGCTGCGCCTTTCCGCCGCGCTGGTGCCTGTGCTCCACTAACACGCGGGCCCAGACAGCCCCCCATCCGAGGCCTGGCAGCGTCCCGCGGGGCGGGCACCCCGACGGTGGAAGGAAAGGCCGGAGGCCCTGCACGGTCTTTCGTTTCCTGACTGCGGGAGAGGCGTGGCCCCGCGGGGTTTGCTGGGTTAGTCCCCTGCTGCTTCGGCATAGGGACGCCAGGCTGTGACACCCCCCCCCCGCGGTGTCAGGGAGACCCTGAATTGCAGCCCTCTGCCTCGTCTTATTAACAGGCACTGATGAAAGCATGCTGTGAAAAGAAGTCCTGCTCGAGGTGGAGTGCTCCTCTGGTACGTCCTGGGAGGAGTCGGGGCGCGAGCCGTGCACCAAGCTGCTGCGCGCCCCTCCCGGCTCCAGGCCTCTCTTCCCACAGTCCTGCCGCCCTGAGTCTTCACGTCCAGACAGAGTGTGTATTAGTCACTTTGCTGCCACGTACAAAAGAGCTGACACCTCACCTTGAAGGAGGAGAGGCCCCATACGTGTCAGAGGGCTCTGTTGTTACACGCGGGTTCGGGGAAGGAGTGGCAGGGTGGGACAGGCTAGCAGAGGGCAGGCGCTTAACCACCACCCCTAGGAAGCACCGCGAGAGAATCCCCCCCCCAGAAGAGCCGTGCACCCCAAAGCCGAGCCCGCGCTCCCGCCTTCACCTCGGGACACCTCAGCGCTGGAGCCAGTGTCCACGCAATTCGGTCACCTTCCACTAGGCCATAGCAGAGTATTACCACACTTCCCTTCGGCTAGATTCTGCTCCCTGCAGGATCAATGTTAATACGTAAACAAGCTAAAATCACTCTATTTTTACTACATGGGCTTCCTGAATCATGGTCACAACACAGTCAGCTGAACCCAAACACTCTTGGGGCAGGAGGGCTGCCTTGCTCAAAATAATACCCGCTTCCCAGAGCCAGCCAGATGAGTCAGTGTGGCTAGAAAAGCCCAGTCCAAGGCTACCCACACAGATAAGGGATAAGGATAAGGAAAAGGGAGGGCTCAAGTGCCAGCAGAGATTCAATTCAAGCCAAGCTACCCTCAACTCTGATACTCAAGTGCTCCAGGGAAGGGAATCTTGCCCACATTCTGCAGAAGGGCTGAGTATCTCCGGTTTGTATAGGATGCATGGTGACAAATTCCACAAACAAGTTGTGGAGAGAAGGCTGAGTAGATACTGTTTCTTTGGCTTTCCTCAGAATGATTGGATCAGTTTCTCAACATGGGGACCACTGCCTTTTGAGGCCAGGCAATCTTTGCTGTGGAGATTGTCCTGTGCATTATAGGATGTTAGCAGACGCTGGCCTTTAACCACTAGATATCACAGCACCATCTCCCAGTTGTGACAAAATGCCTCTAGATGTTCCAAATGTTCTCTAAGTGGAAAACATCCTTACATGAAAACCACTGGATTTGACTAACAGTAATAATTAGGACTACAGCTTCTTCTTGTTGACAGTAGTAGATGTAGTCTTGCTAAATTTCTGCTATATAATACTGCAGACGTATATGCCACCAACTAGTAACAAATGGAGACAGCTTTGTCCACTCCAGCTGCCATGTTTTCCAGGCTTGGACTTGGGAAACTAAGTTTGAATCATTTGAATACTTTTCTTCCACTTGAAATGAGAAAGCAGACATTCAACATGTAGCTTTTGCTAGGAGCAATAGTATACTGCTGCCAGTTCACACCTACTGCTAAGAGCTAATGCAGGGATCTCTTTCAAATGCCCTGTTCAGAAACACCACACTGATAACCTATAATCAGCCATAGCGAGAGCATTTACACCCTGGAAATTGGCAGGTACTATTAATGAGGGATTGTTGTTGGTGTGTTTGGTTTGGTGTCCATCCCAGAAAGCCAGCTGTTAAACATTTACCAACACATCACCACCTAGCAGTGAAATGCTACAGAGCCAGCGCATAAAACCTTGGCAAAGAGGAGCAACTGGATACTAAGCAGTTTTGCAAGACACTTAAGGTTGTAGAAAGAGCTGCTCAAGAAGGATGGCTGTGTCAAAGACTAACGGTTACAGAGATGATATTAAATAATTTTTAATTGATAGCTTTATAGTTGAGTCTCAGAAGCCATATATATCCACTGTCATGGATATGCAGCAAATATAAAGCAAAATTAGAATGGATGTAAATCATCATAGGCAGATAATTATACCAAGGTAGATCAATACACTATTCCTGGAATGTAACCTACCTGGTGGTTTATGAAGGGAATCAATCATTTTCAAACCTGCATCCAGACACACATGCATGAGAAGGAAGGGAAGATGCATGGCATGGGATTAATAGGATAGGGTGCCCCGGGGTGCGATCAGAGCCCCAGCCCTCGGGAAGAGAGGAAGAGTAAAAAATCAGAATTTAGATTTAAATCGATTAACAGTTCTTTTCCTGAAATGCTTTTCCTGAAATAAAAGAATATTTGAATCATGATTTTGAAAGAGATGACCCAGAGTGATGATTACCTAGAAGATCCCTAGGTAAAATTATTTTAACATTTTAAAGTAGAGTATTATTGGATTAAGCCAAAAATTATCCTCTAAAATGCCAAGTTTTTGCTAACTTGATTAAAAGTTACAAGTACAGTATCAGAATTATTTTCTGCGAAGACATAGCTCCACCTGCTTTTGACTAAAGAGGTTGGGTATATCTATGAACTGGTATTTAGAATATTTTCTGAGCTAATCAGTGCCCCTCAGTTTGTATCCTCACCCAAAAGTTCTTTCTGTTACACATTCGGCCAGTCTGTAGGATTTTAGAGTAGCCAAGAAAACTCCAGCAAGTTAAAAACTCATTCCACTGTCTTGTTACAGCTTGTCAAATACCAAAACTTTGGATTCTAGTCATAGCTGAAGACCTTAGTAAATTAATCATAAATAATTTTAAGGAACATGTATACAAAGTCCCTTTTCAAGTAAGGACTGCTAGTGATATAGGGGAACAAAACTCTCAACCTACTAGATGTCCGGTACAAATTCGTCTTCTCTAAAATCGAAGAATGAATTTTAGGAACAATGGAGGTTAAGAGCAGAATATATTAATTGAAAGAAAGCTTCTGTCTGAGAGAGAAATACAGAAGGATTCCGAGTGGGTTGCCAAAGACTCTTGTCTTTTATAGAGACTTTTAGAGAGTAAAACCACAAAATGAGGCTGGTCTGAAGGGGGGGAAGCATAAGAACTGCCAGGGTGGGTGTGAGGTGGGACAGAACTGTGGCCAACCAATGCTATGAATTGCATAAATAAAATTGGTTAAATCAGGGACAAATGGGGAAGTGAGTCACATAGCAAGTGGGCATGAACACAGAACAGTGACTTCCTGTAGGGGGTTGTGATGATGATTCCTGGCTCCCTCAGTGTGACAGAGACCTATTTAGATTGTCACTCCTTAGGATGTGGGTGTATTTGTTTGATCTTTTGTCTTGAGGCCTGCCCACAGGGGAGGTGTCTGTCTCCCTCACAGTTGCAGGGTATCTGGGCTTATGCACTGACTCCTTCAAGGGTCCTGCCCTGTCTGACTGCCTACAATATTTCTATGTAACTCAGCATCTATCTACGTTGGCATCTTTTATCTGTGTGCTCATCGGTGAATACCAAAGAAAAAAGCAAGGCTAAATGTGGATATCCCAGCGCCCTTCTCTGAAGCCATTGGCAGTGGGGTTGGAGACACCTTTCTGTGAGCCCAGCCTAGCGCACATAGATAATGGTTTTGAACAAGTGCCCTCACTTGTAGGGAAGTCAGGGTCCTCCGGAGGAGCAGAGCCCACAGAATGTGCATATAATTGTAAACGAGGATTATCACATTAGCTCTCACCATCAGAGGCTATATTGTCCCACAGAGGTCCTTTGACCACTGGAGAGCGGGAAGTCAACCACCTGCACGGTGCTCAGCACAAGAAGAGCCAGCAACCCCCAGCTGAAGGTCTGGAAACACCCGGCTCCCCGAGAGTCACTGGTGTGAATCCGTGTCCAAAGCCAAAGAAGCTGAGTCAGGCGATGGCAGAAGCTGAAGGCTCAGCTGTTCAACTATTCAGGGAAAATTGAGCTTGTGCCTCAGAGCTTCTTTTTCCTTCCACTTGTGTTCCTCTGAGCCCCCAGCCTCTTGGACAACACCACCCCAGTTCGCCCCATGGGGCACACCGACCCACACGCTGGTCGCCTCCAGGAACACCCTTGCAAGGGGACTGTGCTTCACCAGCGTTCTAGCCATGGCTGGGTCCTGCCAGGCTGCCACCGGGATGAGCATCGCAGGGCAGCAGCTGTCTCTTGACCTTTGTGAATGTGACTCAAAGAAACAAATAACTCATGTTCAAAATCAAGCGAAACAGAACAGTTTCGGAGTATCTAAAGCTTGTTTTCACATGGGAAATTGTGATTCTGAAATGTGTGGAGTCTAAAAATGAAGTTTTACTAATTAAATGATCTAACCAATAGCTATACCAAACCATGTATATGATAATTAACTTGATTGTGATAATCCTTTCACAATGTATATCAAATCATCATGTTGCACAATTTGAATTATACAATTTGCATTTGTCAATAATATTTCAAGAAAGCTGGAGAAAAGAAAAACAATTATTCAATCTGCTAAGCAGTAATATCTTCTCAAACATATGTATATACTCATATATAACACATAACACATACATACATAACACTAAACACACATTTGTTGCAAAGATAATAAATATGTCAGAACATCTTATTACAGAGGCTTTATGCCCACAAAGTAACACTTTGTAGGTTACTGGTATTAAAAACATTAAATTCAAAACAACTGCTATTCTCTAGCTATTTTAAAAAAATAGCAGAGTCAATCCCAGATAACTCAAAATCCATTTTTCCCCAGGTGCCCTACATTATGAACTAACAAGTCCTATTGTATTTCACACTGGAAGATTCTTTGTTACACACCATTAGCTGAACTATTTGTTCTCCTCTGGATTCGACATAAACATTAGTACAGTTATTATTGCAACCATGAGATACATACGTGATTTATTTGCTTCTTATCTTTCAAAAAGAACTACATTCTCCTGATTAACATGATATTTGGGCGTGTTTTGAATTTTAATCATACATATCTGGAGAGGTGCCTTATTTAAAATCTGTGATGCAGAAACTAGATCAGTGGCTTTGGCGTGGGAAGCCAGCAGAGCTGAATTCCGGCAGCCACGAAGTGCAGAGTGGGAGCAGAGAGCAAGGCAGGAGGCTGTCCGACTGGGGTTGCAAAGGCATCTAGGAGGGTCGAGTGCTATGTGCAAGTTCATTCTCACCCACAGAACTGGGAAGAGCTAGGCCCACAGAGGAAGAGCTTCACGGGCAGAATAACAGACCCAGAAAAGAAGAGATGATGCAGAGTCCGATCGGTAATATCCTACCATTGGCCGTTATTGGTAGGTATCTATAGTTAAAGTCAATTTAATTTCAGAATGGAAGTAAAACAGAAACCATAGAGCTGCTCATCTGTAGAAGAAACCCAGTGTTCTCAGAGCCCGAGTGTGCGGGGCAGGGCCTGCAGCCGCCGCTGGCTTCTCTGCACAGCCTGGTCCCGACTCTCCCACCCTGTGGCAGCCACCGAAGTCCGTGGGGCAGCCGTACCTCTGTTCCCGCCCCGCTCCTCACCTTGGCAGGTACTTAGAGAACGGCGCTTCCACCTGGCTGGGATCTCATTCAGTCCAGCTTTGAAACCGAGTTTTGTTCTTACATCAGTTACATAAAGTCCCCTGGGAGGGGTGAAGCTACACGGTTCTTTCCCCTTTCCCACCAAGACTGGAGCACCCTGCCTTATTTTCACCAGGGTTTCCAGGCCCGATCCTGGTGTTCCTGAACGCTAGCCTTTGTTTAGCCTTCGCCCCCTGCTACCAAACTGTTCTGTCACTGAACAATCACAGAGCCTCTGAGCTCCTGCCCCCGGTTCCAGCTGCGATAGTCCTCACCTCTTCCACTGCAGCGGCTCTTTCCCACCTCACCACCTGCCTTGGAAATCACCACCTAGACATGGTGGATGTGCTAATCTCGGGGCCACAGCATCAACTCAGTTCCTTGCTCCAATACCAGGTAATCCTCGACCCAAGGACTGTGCTGAAAATACACTCATAACACCTCCTGTAACCTTCTGCAGGACTCAGTCAAGGATATGTACGTATCTCTCCAGTTTCAAACATCCGAAAGCAAGACTCACTGACTGCAGCATGCTGGAGCTCTTGTTACCAGCCTTGGCCTAACCCTAACACTGCACCACACTGCCGGCAACACGGCAGGCTCGGGTCCCCTCCAGACAAAATCATGTTCTCCAGACCCCACACTGCTGCTTTCATTTCCCTCTGGCTTCTCAACTGATGAGGTGTTCTGTGACAGGGGACAGGGGACTTCCTCCTCTGCTTCTGCACTGTAAAATCTTGGTCAAAAGATCTATAATAGAATGTTAGGAGAATGGTGGAGTGGCAAGGCTGACAGCTGGCGAGAGGCAGGAGTATATGCCTTTTTATAATGCCATGGGCTTTGCTTGAGGGCCGCAGTTTTGAATTGGCAGCTGTTTCATCTTAATGTGGAAATATCAACTATAAACAGGAGACCCATATCTCAACATGTATCAGTGGTATTCTGATATTCAGAGCAGATCTTTTCCTTGGGCAAATATAGATTTGTTCTTTTCTGCAATTTGTCATTGACCCAGGGAAAAATGATCAGTCACTAAGATAAAAAATTGAGCAGCCTCATAGGTTAGTCAGAGATAATGCATTAGAGGACTTTTTCCTGTCTTTCTTCAAAATAAAATATTCACAGCCTCCTTCGTCTTTGTTTCATCACTCATGAAATGAGTGAGGTACTGCCTCCTGCCAAGTGTTTAGGGGAAACAAAGGCAGAAATGGTTGTAAATTTTGAAACCATGTAATAAAGAAAATTACTGTACATAAAAGAATAATCAAATCCTCTGTGTAGGATTGATGTGCTTCAACAACCAAAATCCAACAGGGGATGATATTAATAGAGTCCCACTGGGTGGAAAAGCAAGCCTTTCTTCACTCATGGCAAACATCAGAGTAAAATTCCCCAGCCTGCCACCGTGTGCTACGCATCATGCTGAGCTCTGTCTCCTTAAGAAACCACAAGGCCATTGTCATGTTGGAAAAGTAGAATTCCTCACCTCAGGTCTTAGGGGTGAATGGCCATCGGACTCCTCCCTTTAATGGATCAAGCAAGTCCCAGAAATCAGAAAATAGTAATAAGGCAAAATTACTTATCAAGAATATAATTTAATGAAATCATTTTAAATTCCAAAATCCCAAGCCAACATTCAGGGAAATCCCTTTGTCCTTTTTGTAATACTCTTGTTTCCCATTGGGTTTGGTTTGAGTCATTTTTCTTGTCTTGTCTGCAAAGTTCTATGGGGGGTGCTGGGGTGGAGGGAGATGTAGAGATTAAGTTATCCTGGTGAGTAACTAAGCAGAACTGGGATTTCTGATTGCTACATCAGTAATCCAAAGGTCCCAATTTCTCTGGATGTAGGTTGTTGCCACCCATGCCTAGTGCCACCTTGGGATGCTTGGGATGCTGCTCCCAGATCCTCATGGGTCAAGGGCTTGTGTCCCAGGCAGCAGAGTGGAGAGGTGGGGCGTGGGGAAGTGATCGACTCATGAGGGTGCTGACCTCATCAAGGGGTGGATCCGCTAGAGTTCAGAGCTGAAGGGCCATGGGGAGCGGGCAGCCTGGAGGAAGTGGGTCAGGAGGGCTGCATCTTCTCTCCAGCCCTTGCATGTCTCTCTCTGATCTTCTTGCTCCTTCTGCTTTCCAGCCACACCACGTGAGCAGCTTTCTCCACCAGCACTTGCGCCACAATGTTCTGCAGTGCGTCAGGCCCACAGTGAAGGAATTTGTCAGCCATAGGTGGAAATCTCTGAAACTGTAAACCAAAATAAATATTTCCTCCTTTATGCTAACTTTTGGTTACAGCAACAAAAGTCTGCTAACCCATGAGCAGTTGAGCAGAATCGGGGGTTTGCTGTGGGCGCTCCCCATTCCTCTGCTGGTGGAAGATGCTGTCTGGCACCTACAGTACCCTCCCTGTGCCAGGGCTTTCTCAGTACTCCTGCTCACCCTCACCACCTGCCGACTGTGCAGATCTGGTCTTCCTTTGTCCCTGCCATGCTTGCTCATGGGCACCGGTTACCTGAGACTGGAAAGTTGATGGGGACTGGACGCATCACTAGGTGCAACCTCAGACTCAGGCTGATTGGGAACCTTGGTGGGGTGTTATCCTGCCCTCTAAGGGCAACATCAGATTCTTACTGCCTGAGAGAGAAGTGAGTGGCCATGTGGATTGGAAGCCCCTGCACAGAGCCATCCTTCTGTGAAAAGAGCTGGGCAGTGACAGCAGAAGTCCCTATGTCTGAGATGCCCAGAATTTCTAAACTACCACACTGGTCCATACTTCATGTTTAAGATTCAATATCTGCTTAAGCATTTTCTTTTCATGCAGTTTTGTGGTTGCAACTTCTTCCTCCCATATGCTTCCCAGATGCAGAGTTCACATCCAGAACTTTCGTCAGAAGGACCAGTCTCCTTGGCTTTCAGTCATCCTGGTTATCACCAACCCTCAGAACCTGTACAGCTCAGGAATGGCTAGAACCTTAAGGGCAGGAGGTACATGGTCTTGCTAATTTCTACATCCTATTGATAAGTAGAGTTCCTGTCTTGTTTCACACAGACCTTAAGAAATTTCTTTCAAATACATTAAAAAGACATATCCTTCTCTAGGAAGGGAAAAGAAAAAAGATATAAATTTGTATGTACATACTTAAGATAGCTAAGATGATTGTACTACTAATTTTATTTGTTCTTGGAACAAAAGAGTTAACACTCATAGGATTAGATCAATCTTGCATGTCTATATCGGGTAGTCTGAGTAACTCTTTTGAAGATAACTATGCAAAATGAACACCTTTGTTAAGTTCCTACCACCTTGCTTTGAAAGCCTATATTGTTATTGTTTTGAGTTTTTTATTGTTGTCTATTTGTCTCTTTTGTTTCTTGTTTTTCTTGTATTTTTTGTTCTGTTTTGTGTTTCCCTCTTTAAAATAAAATAAAAAATATATCCTTCTCTTCCTCCAAGAGCAGAACTTTTTCTAGATCCAAAGAGCCATCAGTTTGTGCTTTAAGCCAGAGGTCCTACAGTCTTTGAGCAGTTTCCTACATGAGTTTTGAAGCCACAACTTTAGGTAATGGTTAAAAGAACAATATTTTCTACAGTGTATTGTACAGAATTCTACTTCTTGTGTATTGTAGTGGGTTTTATATTTTTGTAGGGAATACTATAAAATGCAATTTGTAATGACCAAATCCAAGTAATTAGCATTTTCATATCCTTACAATTTCTTTATGTTTAGAGTCTTTGAACTCCTCTAGCTCTTCATATAATATGCACTAGGTTGTTGTAAACTCTAGGCATTTTACTGTGTTGTAGGTCCCTACAAACATTCCCTCCTAGCTGACTGAATTTTGAATGTGTGTTACTCTAAAATCACCATTCAATGGCCAAGTTTAGTAAATGCTAGGGTTTTTTTTTTTAAAGCATAATAGTGTTCTTTACTACAGAAGTTCTAAGTTCCTTACATATTCTGTGTCCAGTTCTTGGCAGGTAAAAACTGCAGCAGTACACGTCTGCATAGACGTTTGTGCTCGTGCCCTGAATCAACAGGTCAAGACAGTCCTGATAAGATTGTGGACATTGATGGCATGCATTTGTTAAATTTGTAATTCATACGTACATTTTGCAATCCAACAAAAATTATACCAGCTTATCTCTATAAATAGAGCGTTAATATTCTCATTTTCTCATAAATTCTCAGTAGTCCTGCATATTATCTAATATCCTTTTAATACTTGCCAGTTTTATGGAAAAAATAATACTGTCTCATGGTTCTCATTTGCAAACTGGCAATTTGTGCCAGTTTTATGGAGAAAATGATACTGTCTCATGGTTCTCATTTGCAAAATGGCAATTTGTGTGTGCTTGTATTTCAGAAGAATTGTCTTTGCTTATTTTTCTATAGGTTTAATCTATTTGGAGAAGTTCTATATATTTTAAAGAAGTCAGATATTCTATGAACAGCAGTTTTCTCCTAACATTCTTCATGAGGTTTGTTCTTGTTATAAACATTAATATGAATGTATTAATTATTCTTTCTGCTTTCCAAGTTTCCAAATATCTTATTCTATGCTAAGTTATATTTTAAAATACCTAAACTGGTGTATGTTGTAAAAGTAAATTATATGAAATTGTCAAAAACTGTAATATAAATTTATTAATACTATCAAAGAACTAGACTGCTAATATGTTAAGATGAAGAAATTCTTACTTGTATTATTTCATTAAATTCTCACAATACTTCATAGAGTTAACATTGCCATTTCCCCAATTTTGCTTATAGGGAAACTGAGATACACAGAAGTTAAGCATCTTTTAACTTATGTAAGTCTAATATCTAGGAGAAGCGCAAGAGTTTGCTTGTGGCTGGCTGACTCCAAAGCCTGTGCAATTAGGCAAACGGTACGATTTTACCTTCATTCATTTCTTATTGCTATAACAAAATACCTGAGTCAGACTAACTTTATAAAGAAAAGAGGTTTATTTAGTCACAACTTTGGAGACTGATAGTCAAGCAGTTTAACACTGGCTCTGGTGAGGACCCAGGACCATGGTGAGACGGAGAGATTTGGCGGGGGGTGAGATCACACCTTGAACATGAAACCAGAGTTCATGGGACCAGAACTTGAGTTTGTATAGCCTTGAACAACTAAGCGGGCCCTCAGAACTCCTGCAACCCTGTGAGGGTAGAGCACCCTTGGTTCACCTGAGGCCTGCTCAGTCCCTGTTCTCGAAGGTCAATGCCACCATCTGGAAACCATGCCTGCGGCACACCTGCCTCTGGGAGGAAAAGCAACAGCCAAACCTTCCAGGGTGTGTGTGGAGACAAAGGACCCACTGGGTCTTCTCAGCTGCTTTCTATTCTTAAGTGGAGTTCAGCAGCTGGGGAGAGACCAAAGCCTTGAGAAGAGATCTTTGGAAGGCGTGCTCTGGTGAGGGGGTTTGTTGGCCTTTTGGTCACATCAAGAATGAGCCCTCAGAGGAAGACCCATGAGTTTCCCTGAAAGGGCAGCTTAGTATTAAATCACTCCCCAACCTCTTTGAACTTGATGTTTTTGGAGAACAATTTAAAGAATGAGAGTTCTTTAAAGAATAAGTTGGAGCCCAGGAATAGTAAGGGAGAGGAGGGGGGTGGAAAGCTTGACCAAACTAAGTTATAGTTAGAGAAGAGAAGTAAGTCCTGATGCTCTATTGTACAGTAAGATAACTATGGATAATGATAACATACTATTACTCTAAAGAAAAAAGCCGAAAGAAAGGATTTTGAATGTTTTAACCCTAAAGAATGATAACTATATAAATAGAAATATTCACTGATTTCAACATTATGCCATATTTATATATACAGCTATGTAATAACATGTATACGGAAACATCACACTCCAAAAATATACAAAAATTTTATGCATTAATTACTTAAAAGTAAATAAAAAGAATTTGGTGCAAGGGCTAAATCAGTAGACTTTTCTTCTCCAGTTTTCTTCTGTTTGCTAGCATTTGTACTTCCAGTCCCATTTCCTCAGTAAATAATGCTGACTTTGTTATTCTGTGAGGATATGATATATGTTTTAATTAGTATTTTGACCTTGGTCCTTTTCGTTCCTTGTGCCAAGCAAAAGGCTCTGTTACTGATATGACTCAGCTTTTTAAGATGAATTAAATGATTATCTGGCTCTACCTAACGTTTCTATTCAAGCAGTTAACTGTCCACACTGCATCGCCAAGTCCTGAGTTAGGTGCGTTGAACTGGCCTGCCTCTCTGGAGCTGTCATTTGCGTGAGACAGGATGTCCTCTTCTCCCTGCGTAACCCTGGCCAGCACCCCCCAAAAATATCCCATACATAACAACTGTGACCAAAGTGCACCCACAAAGTGCAGAGCACAGGTTAATTACTGGAGGAAGTCCACTCCCTGGGAAATCTGGACATCATCTGTTAAAGACCCTGTGACAGGTCAGGACACACAGGCCTCTGAGTTTCTCTCTTTACAAAATGCTTCTATCAACCAAACCCCACGTAATTAGACACAGTCTAATGGCACTGATGTGTTTCTGCAGAAATATTCTCATATCTTCATCTACCATCCATTTCACTGTTTTTATCCTTTCACCATTCTAAATTTCTCAAATGAATGACTGGTGCATGCTTATTGGATTGGGACAATTCATAGCTGTGTTAGTGACCTCAAGAACAAGCATGCTTAAAAACTGCAACCACTCATTCCTTCGCCAAATAATTATTAGGAACTTCGTATGTCTTGAGACTTTTACAAAATAATAGTCGTAATCTCCTCCCAAAACAAGTTTTAAAACCAACTGATAGTGACTCTGAGATCCAAAAAGATATTGTAGGTTGAGGTTCCCTTATCCAGAGTGCTTGGTCTAGAAATGCCCCAGATGCAGGACTTGGTTTGGGGAATACCTGCGTATGTAAGAACAGCTTGGGTGTGGGACTAACCACAAAGTTCATTCATGGTGTACATCTCATACACGTAGTTAGAAGATAATTTATGCATTTGTAATGCACCTGGGTTTTGGCTGCAACCTGAGGCTAAGCATGACAATTTCTACTTTTGTCATCATTCAGTATTCAAAATGTTTTAGGCTTTGGAGCAAATAATTACGAGTTTTTGGATTAAGACTTCTTACATATTGCAACATATTGCAGCTGAGGAAAGTAGAACCAGAAGTCCATGGAACCAGGGAAAGAGGGAGTCTGGGCAACTGCCTTCACATGAACTTCACACTGAATGAGCAGGAGCACACCAAAAGATCTTTCCCTCTACAGGCAAGCATGTCTACATGGCGATTTCCATTTTCTCTATTCATTCAGATTTAGAGCCAGCTTTTACTGAATTTGAGGGCAACTCCCTCTCTGAATACCAGAAACCATGTATTTCACATTATTTAAACCTCAGAACTGTGAGCTAAGTGCCATTCTAATCTTATGTAGGAAATCTCATGGGATTAGTCCCCTCAACCTTAAAGTTGGTAAGAAATGAGATTACAACTTCCAGGTAATATTCCTGCCATCACTGCACCTATGGTCCTCCTCTAGCATCTTTTTTAGGAATGACTTGGACTGTCAGCCTGGGAAAGCATAAAAGTTGTAGCTGAAAGACATCCCAAAGCCTGGTTTCCCCACATCCCAGCCTCCAATGTACATATAATTCCCAAGACAACATATGTATTTCCCTTGACTTATGTTTGCTCATAATCCAATTTCTGAAATGATTTTTTTAAAAGTGTTTCATTGTCAAAATTTATTTCAGATTTTTATGTATCATTTCCAACCATGATCTCCTTTTTGGGGACCTGGACCTCAAAACATACAGCAAGGAGTGAAGGGCTCACCCACCTTTTGCATTAAACGTTCTGCTTTCTGTTGGATTCACCCTCATATTCTTTATCTTGAAACTGCCATCCTTGTTTGTCTGGCTTAAGTAAATGGTGTACCCAGTATTTGAAATACTATATTAGGGTTACACAAGATAAGGGTAGCTGAGAATCACTTCTGCACTCTGAAAGAGAATAAGCCGCTTAGAAAATGACTCACACCAAAATGGCTTAACAGGCCTCCCTGATTATCTTGCCACCTCTCTCACCCCAAAACAAGACAAAAAGAAATGATATCTAACATAATTGACCAGGCAGCAATAACAATAAATCCCACAATTCATTGACCATCTTTACAGACTATATTGTTACCAATCACCACATAGGTTACCGCCACAGGCTGCTGCTCTGAACAGCAAACAAGTGCCTCCAGTTTACATGGTTTCTGTAGACAAGACATTGGGGACCCCTTCGCTGGGTGGCTCTGACTTGGGGTCTCTCAGGAGGTTGGCCAGGGCCACAGTCACACCAAGGTTTGCCTGGTGTTATTTCAAGATGAGGCACTGATGTGGGTCTTGGGTCAAGGTTGTTTCTGGGCTCTCCACAAGGGTCACTGAGTGACCTCTGCCTTCTTTGTAAGGGATGCAACAAAGCTAGATAGGACCCTAGCTGGAGGCTCAGAAATCACGCCCCACCCTGACAAATTTACGGAATCACAGCGTTGACTCTGATCAGTGGTGCTGACCATATGAGGCACCCAGAACCAACATACCAGCAGGTTCAGCTCCTTGGACAGCCCAAAACACACCTGCTCAGCACCTCACAGAAGCTGTTGTGTCAACCCTGTTATAGCCCCTGCAATACCAATTACTAATATTACACTTGGTTACAGATGTAGAAATTAAGACTTACAAAGGCTATGATCAATCCAAAGCTGGCAGAAGTGTGTGTTGGAATAGGTCAACCAAGTTTCATTGTCTGAGCACTGATCTATGGGCTTTTAACCTCATAGAATGCAAACCTAGAAGGGCATTTGTGTGGTTTTACTGATAAAAGCTGCAAGCCATTCTTCGGGGTTGCAGAATAATTGTGGAATCAGGGCATAAGTGAAAATAAATGAAGAAGAGCTGTCAGGCAAGTCCAGTGAGCGGCACTTCTACACAGGTGGGAAGGAGGACACAAACTCCCTGGCAGCAGAAGAGGATCATTATGGATCAGCTTGTAACACCCAGCTGAACTGAGTCAGCATGGTTCTGAGGGTGGAAGGCCCACCTGAGGATTGCTGC
This sequence comes from Hydrochoerus hydrochaeris, assembly GCA_004027455.1. Lineage (NCBI taxonomy): Eukaryota > Metazoa > Chordata > Mammalia > Rodentia > Hydrochaeridae > Hydrochoerus > Hydrochoerus hydrochaeris. The sequence goes on along the minus strand of PVLA01002232.1, from coordinate 126,560 downwards.
CAACAGCATAAAAGGAAACTCGAGGGGAAGATGGTGCACTGTTGATTCTCTTGGAGAAGCTTGTCGCGCTGGTTTCCCTGGTATGAACTGAGCAGTTATCATTGGAGGAGCTCGAGTCCTCACTGTCACTGAGGATGGCTTCGGTTCTCTTGAGGGGAATCCTGGTCCTTACCTTGAGTGTAACTTCCCAGCTCCAATGCAGATCCCTCAGCCTGCTGGCACAGATCTTTCATCCTGCTGGTGCAATTTCTAGCTTCCACCACTGACCTTTGGGCCTTCCCAGGACAGATCTTGATGCAGACTTGTGTGAGACATTGCTGTGTGGTCTAGGCCACCAGTTGTACTCATGCAGGGCATTGCCAGGGGATCCAGGTCCTCAGCTGGATTCTTTGGGCTTCTAGTGTGTGGACAGATCTCCTGCACTCTTCCACATTTGACTTTTTGGGTGAATATTACAAAATAATCCTACATATTATGTGTCTTGTATTAAATCTTTTCCCTTCTAAACCCTGACTGCAAGAAGGACCCTCTGTGCCTGCCCCATTTCCTGCATGAGTGGCCCCGTCCCTTTCCTTGGAATTCAGTGCAGGGACAACTCCTTCCCTAGGTGAAGCTACATTCCAGAACAATGGGTCTAAGTCTTCTGGAATCCAAACAGAGAATCCCACTGGAAGCAAAATTCGTCAAGATCAAGTTCATAGATCTCTCTCTCTCTTGGAGTGGGCAACTCTGAATTGTACAAACCTAAGAACAAGATCTTGTGGATATCTTGGTTATGTTCCTTCTCTTTTAAATCAAGCAGCCATCCAGATTTTAAAACTCCCTCTTCCACTTTAACAAAAACAGGCAGCTATAGAAACTTAGTCATCCTGTAACAATATCTCTGAAGTGATTCTTCCAAATGCATAAGACCCAAAGACTGGAGAGTAATACTCTCACCAGGAACTGGACAAGAAGAATGTTCCATCCTAAGACCAGTCAGCATTCTCCCAGGAGCAATTCCCATTTATATGGGATTATTAAGGAAATTATGTTTTTGAAAAGTAGTTTCAACCTCCAGCACCAAGTCCAACTTGACTCTGAAACCTAATCTCTGCCATTTTATAAACAATAACCAAATGAGTGATCTAAATGCAAATGAGCCTGCAGGGAGAGCCTGTCAGCTGGAGGAGGAAATCCTCAGAGAACTGGTTTGTCTCCTCAGTAATGAAGATGGCAGAGTGGTATGCAGATTAGTCTGTTGTCGCCCAAGCCATGGGGAAGGGCAGGAGAGAAGCCAGGGCGCAGCTGTGGAATGCATCCTGAAGCCCATCCAGTTGGGCTCCCAAGGTCCTCCCCAGGCTTATTCACAAAGATGCTTGATGACTCCAGTAATTGATGACTGCCTTTGTTTGCATTTCCCACAATGGTGCTACAGAGTGCATTCTCAGCTTGGGACTGAGATTCTTTAATGTATCCTTGTTATTTTCCATAAGAATGAAGCTGAAGTTCCAGGGATCAGGGGTTGGAAATGGCAGGTTGTCAACAGCATTCCAATATTTTCACAGCAGTGGCCTCCCAGCATAGTTTTTCTGTTTTTGTTTTACAGCTACGGAAAGTAGTTCTGAATTTCATCGTGTGAACTCAGAGCATGAGGTATTCTAGGTCACAAAGGTCACAGAAGCAGTCAGGACCACGTGCATTCTCACATGCACACATTGCAATGGAGAGAGGGCACTGGCTCTCTGGACTTATCAGAGCACTAGTCATGGCCATCCTGGACTTCCCACATGTCCATAACCTTAGACACTCAAAGGTCAGCAATAAAATTGTATATGTAACACTGTCTGCTCCCTCACAAAAGAAGTCTGCTTGAGTAAGGAATAAACAATAAATCATTTTCTCAGGATATTAGGAAGAAAAAAATTAACATAAATGTAGGTCAACAGGATGTGACTACTAAAACAAGTCTAAAAGTCTAAGGAGAAACTACTGTTCTGGAAAGGGACGTGTCCAGTCCATTTCTACCCAACTGCACCAGAGCCATAGCTCTGATCACTTTGATTTGGAAAGGACGGGGACTGTAGGGTTGACCCTTCCCTCTCTCTTTCCCTCCCCATTCTAGGAGCTCTTTTTTTCTCTTTTAAGAGCAGAATATATTTGTGCTGTCTAAGAGAGAGACATAAGAAGTCCTAAGTGGGTTGCCAAAGTCTCTGTCTTTTTTAGGGACTTTTGTAGAGCAAAACCCAGAGATGAGGCAGGTGTAAGTGAGGGGAAAATGGAAATTCGCAAGGCAGATGGGTATGAGGTGGGACAGAACTAATGGTCAACAAATACCAATTGTTCAGGTAAAATTGACCAAATCAGGGACAAATGGGGAAGTGAGTCATGTAGCAAGTGGGCATGCTTAAAGAGCAATGACTCTTTCTATAGTGGGGATGGGATGGTAGCTCCTGGCTTCATTAAGGTGATCCATATACCTAGTGAGAATATCAATCCCTGATGTTTATACTTAGGGTGGGATTGCATTTGTTTTGTCTTTTGTCTTGAGATCTAGCCTACAGTGGGAAGGGTCTGTCTCCTCCAAGATCACAATCTGGTCTTCTCCACTGGCTCCCTCGAGGGCCTAGCCCTGTTTGACTGCCTATAATATTTCTATCTAACCCAGCTGCCTATAGCATCCCCCCCCCCCTCTGAAGAAGTGCTGCTATGAGGAAGAAATGAGTGATGACCAATCTGGCTGCTTCAAGCTAAAGGGGGTTATAGCTGTTGATCAGCAGCCAGAGATACTCTACAGAGGGTCTATCTAAAGGCTCTCAATAGACAGCAGGTGTTTTCATTTTGAGTGGGCATACAGCTTTAAGTCTAGAGGAGATAAAACCAAAACAAGAAACAAGTATGTATGGGCCAAATAATAGAATCAACAGGATAATTATGAGTATAGTTAACAAAGATCTCCACCAAGAGGAGCTAGTGATGGCTTCCCATAAGGAGGAAGAAGATAAGGTCCAGGGAATTTTAGTCTGACATGTCATTGATTTGTAGTCTAATATCTTGGACAGGCACTGTGATATTAGCAGCAGGACCAAGAATATACATACAACATTTAGTTTTTACAGTTGAATGAGTGTCCCCTCCCCGTGCTGCTGTTAGCACATCTAATGCCGTCCAATTTTGGAGGACAACCTGTCCCATTAATTTTACTTCTTCATTTAGGAGAGAGAGACCAGCAGTGGTGTCATTTAGGGCCCGCTGAGCATAGTCAGTTAAGGCCTCGATATGTTGCATGACATTTTCTACTCCTGGGGAAAGAATATAGAGACCAAGTGACCATACCAGTGAAATGCACTTCTGGACCATTGATGTTGTGGATGGATAAATTTGCAGGTTTGTCGGTACTTCTAACACTCCTGCCTTGTAACCATGTGAATCCTAATGTGCATCTTCCTATCCATCCAGGGAGTAGCCAGGGCCACAGGTTGGTCCCACAAGAGCAATGAGTTCCACTGGGGGCTTCCCACCTAGTTCCAGGGTCATTGAGCCGGTCTGTGGCAAACCAGTCATTAGCCTGTAAAGTTATTGTGTGTATACATCGCTCAAGGGGTGTCCACCCCAAGAACTTAGTGGAGTTAGGCCAGTGAGAATAGCAGTGATTCTTTTGATCCCAAAATAAGGGGGCTTTTGTACTGAGATATCTTATAATAGGGGTTAACCATAAATACTCATCCCATATTTGAAAATAGCCATCTTTATATCAATGGTTGTTGGCCCTCAGAATAGGACCCTCACTTTTATTTAATAGGGGCCTCACTAGTGCTTGTGCACAGGCTTCCATGGTATTGCTAGAAAAGTTTTGATTATGTCCAGGATCATTAACAGTATAATTTATAGGCCATCCTCATACTTGGTAATGGTGGGTGAGGCATGAGTTATTGAACGTTTTTGTATCTCATTAATACAGTCATAATTTATTCCAGTTATCTCTTTGAAGTGGGGATACCCACCAAGGAAGTCCTGATGTACTTGACAAGGGGAGAAGGCCACATATTTGCACCTTAAAATTCCTAGGGTCTGGACTATCACAAAATTAACATTTTTGTTCACCTTGACTTTTTTTTTTATTTAAAGAAAAACAAAAGCATGTAAAGGGTAGAGGTAATACAGAATTCAAAAAAAAAAGATAAACAATAAGAAATCACTAGTTAATAAATTACATATTGTCCTCTTAGAAATAGTTGCTCAAGTTACCACATTAAAGCATACAAAGTAGATAGTCAAATAGTTAGAGTGTAGACAGCTATAGATGCATGAATCTCTGCATGTATTTCTATACTTTTTATATTAGAGGGAAAAACAAAACTTAGCAAGACAAAACAAAACAAATTCCTATAAAAACATGAAACCAAAAAGTCATGTAAAACCACAGTACAAGCTGATCTACAATGATTACTGTGTTGTTTCTTATTATCTTCAATAGAATGTCTATATCATCAGGCATAATTGAATATAGCAGGATGATTGAGTATAGCAGTAAATAACAATATTAGTAAAAATAAAATATTGTAGACAGTATAAAACTTCAAAGGCAGGTAATCAAACCATAGTGGATATTCTAGTGGATCTTGTCATCTTAAGTGCAGTTGCCTATACTCTCAGACTTGATATTATCAATCATAACAGCTTTGAATAAAATCTATCAATATAAAACAGCGATCCAACAAACCAGATTTATTATGATCAGTCATGGTAAAACAGTGTAGGTTTTACAGAGCTTTAGATTAAGTTAATAAGAAATTAAGGATGATTACAATACTATATCCTGTTATTTTTGGGATTACTGTCTGTGCCCTCAGATCTAGTACAGGTAGAATGACTGGAACAGAATATAATACATCTAAGCAGAGTAGTGTGAGTAATGTGTGTTTTAAATCCTGGTGCACTATTTACAATATAGCGTATCAAGGCCATCTATGTTAGAGATTCTAGCCATCTTTCTCTGCCTCATTTCTGCTATGCTATCTTTCTGCCTTTGTTTGTCTAGTTTTCTCCTTCATTCTACTTCCTGCCTGACTCATTGAGGCCTTTTTGCCACTGTTCCAAAAATCCTGGTATTTTTTTTCTCTCTCTCTCTCTAGAATGTCCTTCAGTATTCTCTGTAGGGTTGGATTGATGGTCACAAACTCCTCCAGTTCCTCTTTGTCATGGAAGCATCTTATTTCTCCATCAACTTCTAGTGACAGTTTTGCAGGGTACATCAATCTGGGCTGCAGGTTATTTTCTTTCAGGGCTTGGAATACTTCGCCCCAACCTCTTCTTGATCTGATGGTCTGTGTCGAGAAGTCAGCTGTGATCCTGATGGGCTTACCTTTATAGGTAATCTGTTTCTTTTCTCTGATGGCTTTTAATATTCTGTTTTTATATTGAATTTCTGGCATCTTGATTATTATATGTCTGGGTGTAGATCTGTTTTGGTTGTAGGTGGCTGGAGTTCTGTATGCCTCACACAACCGAATGGCATTTTCTTTACTCATGCTTGGGAAGTTTTCCTTAATTATTTCCTTGAATAGCCTTTGTAATTTGCCTGTATGTATCCCTGCTTCTTTGTTCACATTTCTTATTCTTAAATTGTAGATTCTCTTGTCACCTTCTAGCCTTTGTATTGTTACTGCCTGTTTCCTTGTTATTTTTAAGGGATCTTTCCTTTCATGATCACACACTGTCGACTTGTCTTCAAGTTTTGATAGTCTATCCTTAGTTTCTTTTAAGGCATTTTGCCAGCTTTCAATGGAGTTTTTAATTTCCTAGTAGTCTCTTTGAATCTGCTTCATGTATTCTATGTTTTCTTTATATTCTTTATCAAATGTTTCTCTCCTTTTTTTGTGTTCCTCCCTTCTTCCGTCTGTATCATCCTGAGAGATGCTTCCTGAGAGCATTTCTTTTATTACTCTACTCATATCCTGCTTTACCTGATTTAATATTTCAGTTTTGAGTCATCTACAAGGTCCCGAAGATATCTCTTAATGTCCATTGAACCCATGTCTGATGTTGTGTTTTTGCCACCCTCAGTCTCCCTTGTTTTTCCTTCTCCTGGATCAGTGCTCTCAGGGTTCTGGGCTAGGGACCTCCTCCTGCCTCTCTCTCCTGTCATGGTCCTGGCTTCCTCCACATGGGTTACAGTGCAGGTCCCAACTCCTTCCCTGTTGGCCACGTTTCCTCAGAAGCACGCTGGCGAGGGAACTCTGCCCTCTCCTGCCTGCTCTTATCACTGAGGTGTAAGCAGGCTGCATATGCCTGCCCCTCCCCACCAGGCCAGCCAAACTTCAGGGGCCTTCACCTGGTTAGTGCGTGCTAGGTGCAGGGAATCAATTTGGGATGGCTCATTGGGTCCTGGCCAGGCGTGTAACCCAGTCTAAGCAAATCCCATGAATCTGCTCTGGGGAGGGAGGAACCAACAGAAGTCACTGTTGCTCCCAGTTCAGGCTCCTCCTACCTGATTCCAACATGTCACCCATTTGGTCGCACCCTTCCCGTGGGTGGGGGTGGGTCTCATTCACAGCACTGACCGTGGACCAATGGAGGTCCCTTCACCAGCTCCGCTCTCTGTTGGGCTCACCAACTCCCGACTTCAACACTGCTTTGCTTCCTGTGAGTGGTGGCAGGAACAAGTTTGGGCAGCTCTGTCAGCTGGCGTGGATTCAAGCTGGCACAAACTTGGCAGATCACCATGAAAATGCTGTGTCCCATAATTTTTAGCTGTTTCAGTTGTAGCCCTGAAGCATTTAACAAGCTTTTTTATGTTTTAATTTCTTCCTGTGTCAAGAGGATCCATCTCCCTCTGTCTGGGTCTCTCCAGGGTGTTTTATTCTGACAAATGAGTTGTTTCTCCTGGGAGGCCCTGTATTCTGTTGCTCACTGATCGGCCATCTTGTCCTCTCACCTTGATTTTTTAACAGCATGTACAACACTAACTTGATGCTTTTGCTCAGCAGTTAAAAGTGTTTCTTCATTATTCTTTTGTATCTAACATTACAGGCAAGAAGTTTGATGCCCTATAGGATTCAGAAAAGATTGCTTAATTACTACTATGGTTTAAATCTGAAACATTCCTCCCCTCCCAAGACTCATGTGTTTAGAAGGTGATTGGATCATTAGGGCCCTCAGCTGGATCCACTGATGAGTCCAGAGCTAAGCATGCCAGTGGAAGTTAGTCTCCAGCAGCAGGACCCAAGGGTGTATTCTTGTCCCCAACTCTCCCTTTCACTCTGCGCTTCCTGGCTTCCCTGGGTTGAACACCATTTTGTCTATCATGTTCCTCCACCATCCTATTCTTGCCTTGGAGCCAGTCAACTGTGGACTGTAACCATGAGCCAAATAAACTTCTCTTCCTTTGAGTTGTGGTATATTTTGTCCCAGACACTGGACAATAACTAAGATAATTTCATAAAAAATTGAAAACAAAAATTCATCAGCATATTTCTATTGCTCTATACATTTATAATTTTTCTAAAATATATTGCTTAATAAAAATAAAAGCTGTTTCCGTACTTAGTCTGTTGCAAAATCACTTGTTATGTACCCTGTGTTAAATCCCACTGAATACTCAAGAAATAAATGACAATGAAAAGACAAATATGACCTCAGGTTCATCATAAAAATATTTTTGACCCTACAGTCTTGAGGCCCCTCAGGGATCCCCAGATTATGTTTTGAGAATCATTGGTATATAGAGTTTCTAAAACTAGAGAGGAAATTATATTTTTAAGTACAACAATGAAATGAACAGATTCTTTACAGGAAAAAAACAAAATAGTTCTTTGATGTATGAAATGACACTCAAGCTTGTTCATATTAAGTGAAATATAAAATTATTTCAAGACACCATTTATCAAAAACACCCTCAAAAATCTGGCTACCAATTTTGTTGGTAAAATTGTGGAGAAACCCAAAGACTGTGGTATTCAATTTATGGATTCTAAACACCATTTCCCTCTGAAAGAAAACAAGAATCCTCAAGAAACAGCTGATTTCTAGTCTGCAAGAAAAACACACAGGATGAGCCCAGAACATCTCTTCATACTCAACAATAAGGACACAGTCAAAGCCTGTTAGAATCACACCTGAACATCTCAAGAGCCAACTGAAGGAAGCTACCATTCACCAGATAGAGCACAATTTCAACATCAGTAAGAGTAATTAGTACAATGGATTAAAATACTATAGGACTACTGAAGAAGTATTCTAAATGTATGTAATATGACATATTTCCATATTAGTAATAATAGGTCAACACTGATGGATGATAACAACTCAATTCATGAACAGACAACTGACAAAGGGACAACTAAAGCATTATCCTCCATTTCCCTTAAAAGATATACATGGTTCATCAAGTAGCAGGTGAATAAAAATTTCCCTTTACGGATGTATTCCAGCTAATAAAGGAACAACAGAATTTCATAAATGAGTCAATCTAGGCATTAATCAAAAATTGCTAATATAACAACAAAAACAAAAAAGAGAGACTTATACCATGTGACTCTTACAGAAAACAACAATCCTACCTATGAAACAGCCATATAGGCAAAACAAATAACTGAATCAGAGCAAGCTTCTAAATTTGATGATCTATTTGTCAAGTTGCCAGGAAATATTTGTTTAACTCATAAAGTCCAAGATTTAAGTAGCATGTATGACATTTTCCAGGGTGTTACACCCCATAAATCCATAAATTCCAGGTTTGCTTACCATAAACAATCCTAGACAAGCAGACATACTGATAAATTCTCCCACTAAAAAACACTTTTGCTTATCAGGAAGTCTGTTATCAGCATGCTTGTGATGCAGACTGAGCACCCTGTCTGCTTTTTCCCATGGAAATCTCTTTGGAAGAGACAGGACTACAGACCTGCTACTATTTATTTTTCCTTCATGTCTTTCAAGATAAGAAGACATAACAAAAGGCCATAAGTAAACAGTGGCATACTGAAAGGTCACAAATACGAAAGACAAATAGAACAAAATGAAGAACCTAGAAATTCTCTATAAGTAGTGATCAAAATACACAATGAATGTTTAAATTTAAAAAAAATTATCATAGTAAAAGATATTCACCATTACTACACTTCAAAATATTCCCCCTCAACTTCAAGCATACTTATTTCATTATTTTTGCCACTTGCTGAAGCAGTCCTGCAACCTCTTTTGTGAGTGTCTTCATGTGATCAAAAACACAGATGCTGCTGCCAAATGCTATCCAACAGAAGGTCAGCCTCATAAAAGCATGATGCTGTGTTCTTATGCACTTCATTCACTGGATCAGGTGCCATATGACTTTTAGTTCTTTTCCAAAGCCAAAGTGATCATGAAAGGTAAATGTCTGGAATCAATTCTAGACATCAAGGGCAGCTAGGATAACACAACTTAAGTCATGAGAGAGAACATCTAGAATTATTTCAGAACATGTGAAAAATGATGGAATAAGTGTTCAAAGCAAAGAAAAATATTTTGAGGAGAAATAATGGCAATGTGTCTTTTAGTGTGATATTTTAAAATTTCATTGTATTTTTTTATCATAGTACATGAGTATTTCGTGTATGCTGAGAATAACTAAATATTCAATGGAAAAGCAAAAGGTTATGAATAATGTTCAAAAAATAGAGTCATTTTTAAAGCTATACTTACAAATTTGTGAGAAACTCCAAGGCAGAATTAACTAGATAAACTGAGTTCAGATTCCTGTCCTAAGAATGCCCTAAAACTTAGGGCAACTAAGTTTTAGGGCAATTTTTATACAACAGTATAAGACAGATGGTTTAGTACAAAAATGGGGTATCCTATAACTAAAACCTAAAATGTAGAAGAGGAAATGGGCAGAAACTAGATGGATGAAGGACTTCAAAAAGAACATTACTAAGTCTACATTGTCTTGATCCAACTGTTTGCAGAATTCATACTTAAAGGAGGCTGTCAATGAGAACTGAAAAGAAAATGAGAAAAATCTTATTGGAATCTGGAGAAAAAGAGTTGTTTTTTATGAGTGGCAAAATGAGTCACTGAAAGTTCTGTGGAAGGTAGAAAATATACCTAGTGACCTACATGATGATCTAATTGAAGAGAGTTCCAGCAGTTTTACTGAAAATGCTGTTCATAGTGAAATACAAGATAAAAGTACTTAGGCAGCTCACCAGTGCAGGCCTGGGAAAAGTTTGGGACCATCGATCCCTGCAGCTGGATGCCCACCCAGCCCCCTATGACACTGGACTATGCCCCAGAGGTTCCACAGGCTTGAGTAGACCTCGCCCAGTGGCCTTCTTTCAACCAGGGGAACCAGGCCCACCACATGAGGGGAGCCAAAGCCACGTGAGTCCCAGTAGAGGAGGGTGCAGGGGGTGATTTCCAACACATCCAGGGAAAGCTTTGGAACATCGCTGGAAACATGGAAATATAGGAAAATGACAAAACAAAAGACCAAAATACAATCTCAAACCTCCAGCCCATCCCAAGAAAGCCTAGGAGCCATGTACATAGAAGAAAATACTAGCCACCACCTGAAATGCCTGAAATGATATCAACTGAAATAAAGAAACAGGTACGGGAAGCTTGAGGGAACTCAAATCAGAAATAATCTCCCAGGTAAAAGAAGAATTGATAAAAGTAGTGAAAGAAATACTGAATGCATCCAATGAAGACATAGTTAAAAAATTAGAGGGACAAAGCAAAATGATAGAATCCCTGAATAAATAGTTTAAGAAACAAACAGAATACATGAAGAAGATTCAAAGAGATATACAGGAAATCAAAAATTCTATTGAAAGTTGCAAAAACCACCTCAACAAAAGTGAAAATAGAATCTCAGACCTCAAAGATAAGATTGCAGCTAGTGAAGAGGAAAGGAAAGATCTTCTAAAAATAACAAGAAATCATGAAATAACAATTCAACATCTGCAAGATGATGCAAAGAAAAACAACATAAGATTAATATGGATAAATGAAAAAGAAGGGGACAACACAAATGATATCAAGAGGCTATTTACAGAAGTAATAGCTGAAAACTTCCCAAACATGAGTATGGAAACTGACATACAGATTAGTGAAGCATATAGAACTCCAAATAGCCATAACCAAAACAAAACTACACCCAGACATATAATAATCACCATCCCAGAAATCCAACATAAGAACAGAATATTGAAAGCTATTAGAGAGAAAAGACAGATCACCTATAAAGGAAAACCTGTTAGAATTACAGCAGACTTCTCATCACAAACAATTAAGACAAGAAGAGCATGGAGTGAAGTGTTTCGGATCCTAAAGGAAAACAACTTCCAACTCAGACTGATGTACCCTGCAAAACTGTCCTTCAAAATGAAAGGAGAAATAAGATACTTCCATGACAAAGAACAGCTGAAGAACTTCATGATCACCAAACCAACCCTACAAAGAATACTGAAAGACATTCTAGATACACATAGGAAAAAACCACTAAACAAGACAGACAATTAAAAATAATGGAAAGTTAAGATACAACATCAGAAAGATAACATGTCAACAAGAAACCAATATATGACAGTTATAACCATTAATGTAAATGGCCTCAATTTACCAATTAAAAGAAACAGACTGGCAGAAGGGATCAAGAAACAACATCCAACAATATGCTATGTACAAGAAACCCAACTAACCCAAAAGGAAACTCATAGACTGAAAGTCAAAGGATGGAAGATAAAAGTACTTGGATAAGAACTGCTAGACAAAAGAATCAGAATTTCCAAGTTTTGAACTTTTCCATCCTCTTCAGGTAGCAGGCAGTACTCAAGAAACAGTTTTGATCAAAGATCAAATCTCAGACATTCAAAAGAAAGTATGGTTTAAATAGGAAACACAGAATGTGACCATAAAATCCTCTATTAAAATCTCAGGAAAAGCAAACGTTGTTACTGTATGTATTTCAAATGCTCCGAAGTCTGATGTCTGAAATGTAATTGGATCAGTGGACTAATTTGTCAATGAGTTCAGTAGCTGAATGTGCTGTCAAAGGCCTAGCGGGCTGGATGTGGAACCCTGAGACATGACCCAGAAGGGCATGTTACAGTTCCTGGCTCCTCTGGTGTGTCTCTGCTTCCTAGTTGCCATGAGTTGAGCAGTTTTCCTCTGCCATGCCTTCCCACCATTCTATTTCTAACATGGAGATTGAATATTATGAAAACTGTAAGCCAAGATAAACCTTTGCCCCTTTAAATCGTGGGTGTTGGGTACTGTGTGGGAAAGCTGTCAGTTCAGCGGTAACTCAGGGTATCAATCAGTCAGATTTTTTAACCAGTCTCTTATAAGGTCTTAAGAAGGTAGCTATTGGACCCTTCACATCATGCCATAGCTCTTACAAGAGGCTCAAGAATGTTGTCCATCACTGGAAACCTGAAGTAGGAGAGGCACTTGCATTTGTGCCCTTGTCTTGTGAAGCGAACTGCACAGATGCACCCCGAGCCACCGCGATGTTAAGAAAATCAGATGTGCGAAACTTTACTGGGCTAGACTAAAGGGGACAGAAGCATGCAAACTGGGAAGGATATTTAGGACTCCAAAAATCTACAACAGGAGCAAACTGAGAAAACTCTCTTGCTGCTGTGTTAGTTTTCTGTCACTGTAACAAATACTTGTTGACATCAATTTATAACGAGAAAAAGGTCACTTCAGCCTGCAGTTTTGAAGGTTCTAATCTATGGTCCATTAGCCTATTTTTAACAAGTTATCACTCCAAGCCAAGAGCAGGTGTTGGAGCAAATCCACTCATCTCATGACCAGGTAACAGAAGAAAGGAGGGGAAAGACCAGCTCTCACTGCCCCTTCTGGGACACACTGCTGATAACCACAAGACCTCCCACTAGGCCTCTGAAGGTTCCACTATCTCTCAGCAGCACCAGGGGCCTTTAGGGTCATTTGAGATTCAAAACTAGAGGAGCTCCAAATGCTTGCAGTGTAATAGCAAATGCAGTGAATGTTTGCCATTTAAAAATTTTATTATGGTAAAAAAGTCCATTGTCATTAGACCCCCCCTTCAGACACACTTACCCTATCATGTGCACACTTTCCAAAGCAGTTCCTGCTTCATAACTGTCCTTAGCTGCACTTTGTAGCTGCCTCAATGTCTAAATTAATCCTAAACGTTTACCTCTCATGGTCATTTTGACTTTGGGGAAGAGTCAGGAGCTCTACAGTTCCAGGTCCAGTGAATACAGTGGATGAGGACACACCATAATATGTTTATGGATCTTCCCTTCTGCTGGGTGGCACTTGACAGCAGCATTCACTGCATTTCTTATCACATCTCATAAAGATGCTCATGGAAGAAGACTCCCAGAACTGACTCAGAAGAAAGAAGCAAGAACAATGGGATAAGTGTGTTCAAAGTGGGAACATTGTGGGATGTAACATGTCTTTTCCTGTAACAAAGTTTTTTAAGTTTAATCTTTCATCATATATTTTGGTCACAACAAATAGGTAACCTTTTGAAGAATGAAAGATTTCTCAGAGAGTGGAACCACGTAGCCAGAAAATGTATCCAGGAGCCTGGAGAATAAACTAGAAGAGGCATGGCTGAGCCCTAATGAGGAAACTTCCAACATCTGCTCACTTAGGTTTTGTAATTTCTGTCTCCTGCTGGCTCTTGTTGCCTTCCATTTCTCCTCTGTGAGCAAGGGTGTCTGCCTGTGTCACCCAGTGTCATCCTGAGTGCTGCGCCTGGGAGACACGTAACCCGTGGTTTTAATTTCAGAGATCCAGGGAACTGCACCCCATAATAGCACTGAAGTAACTTCACGGAGCTCCACACTTACATGGAAAAGACCAACATGATGAGATTTCTGTACTTTGCACTGGTGAGAAGCAATGGCAAGAACGTGAGTGAAAAAGCATCTTCTATACTTGTGCTGAAGAAGATAATTTTGAATGCAAAATGCCAAAACTTGAGGAAATTAAAGATATTAATACTCTACAACCCTAAGCAGTCTACTCCACCATAGAGAAATTCTCACACAGGAACATAAAAAGTCATGCATAAGAATGTTCATTAAAATATTTGTTACAATAATGGCATTAAAAACAATCTAGATACCATCACTAGCATAATGAATAATTGAAATGTATTGAATACATTTGATAGGACATGATGGAATATAAAAAGTCAGAAGAAGCTCGAGATTTACAAACAACAACATTATTAAGTTTTTTTTTAAATATACTGAGTAAATCAATGAGGCAAAATGGTTCCTATAATACAAGGCCATCTACATAAATTAAAAAGACACATTTTCCTGATAGACCTATGCTTTTCATTGATGGCAATGCAATTATAGAAACTAAGTGCTCGACCACACAAGCCTTTAAAAAATAGTGAAATAAGTGAAATGGGACTGGATAATTTGTTCAATGGTTCTGTACATGCCTACAATATTCAAGACCTTGGTTTGGTCCCTAACACTGAAAATGTCCAAGTTCTTGAGTTTGGACCCCAGCACTGGATTTAAATGTAGGTAACAAAGAAGGAAAAGATAAAAAAATGCCTACTAAAGAAAGATAAACTGAGGCCAACAAGCACTTTAACTTTAATGCCTGAAGTTCGCAAAAAGGGAAATATGCAAAAGAGAAAGGAAAATAAATGAACCAAAAGACAAAAAGAGGGTACAGAGTGGAAGGAGAAAGAGAAAGACTGAGAGAAAGACAAAGTTATGTAGCAGTATGTGATGGCTTTGCTAACTGGAGCATCCTCTGGAGGCATTAGAAACTGCAGGTTCTAGCTGACCACCTTTGGTGACACTATGCTGACTCTTTTCTGACTTTATGATGTGCTCTCCCAGGAGGAAAATGTCAAGAGTGATGAATACTCCAGGCTGAGGAAAGGTCCAACATGGTGGTGCTCGTGGTTCCCTGGGCTGTGGTTGCACAAGAATAGTGACTAGTCTAAGCTCCTACTCTTATTGGGGAAAATACTTGAGAAATTTCATGTTCAGTCAAGTTTCTTGGGGTAGGAATGTCCGGAAACTCCTGGGATATTGAGTAATTTGGGATCTCTGGCTTCTGATCACTTTTTCAGGGGCATCAAATCCCTTGGAAAACAGGCCCAAGGGCATTTCAAAAGCTACTAATGAGGTAAGATTCATGTCACATTCCAAAATTGTGTTTCATTAATGCTATATGAAAATGCTGCTATTAGCCACACCTATGTCTCATTAACAGTATAAAAGCATTAAGGTGATTTTCTTGGGCAGTGTGTAGCACTGCAAGCCTCGCTGTTGCCCATATTAATTATGGAGCCATCCTTGAAAGGGCAGTGTGATACAGTTGGCTGAAGATGAATAGAAATATGAGACTAGGCTCTTCTATTTCTCTCAGTCCATTCTCCACCAAAACCTTGAGGGCGCTGTGGAAGTGATATTCAAGTGTTGCCATTTCTAAAACCTTGATGAAACCATTGAAATCAGAAAGGGAGAAACCACTGTGTGTTAAAAAACCAGGCCAGGAGAGATGGCTTGTGCCCAGTGAAAATTCACATAGTGCTTGCTTGCTCAGATAGCCAGGAAGAAATTCAGTATCCACCTGGACACATAAATGCTAATATGGAGGGAAAAATTCATAGAGCAAAAATGAAAAGGAGAAAAACAGATGCTAAGCTGGGGAGAAGGTGGAAACAACTGACTATCCTTACCTGTGAATAATGGACAAGTCACCTGATGAAAAAGTCGGGAGAGCCCAAAGCAGAGTCACCAAGGCCTGCATTCTCTCATGTGCTAATTTTGCTTATTTTTATTGTTCATGAAACTTTTCCATTAGTACATGCAAGAAAATCTAAGGTTTTGTGTATTGGCCATTTCAGGATTGCACTGTTAGGCATCTAAAGGAATACAGCACATATTTTAAAGGAATGAAGCAGAAGAAACTGAGCAGAGATCATCTCGGTAGGTTTTCTAAGAGGAAGAAAGGCATGCATTTGCAGAGCAGATAATAAGCACATTCATCTAAGTTCTATTCTTCAAAGTGAAAGTTGATCATCATAAAAAGTCAACCCCTTGGTTGAAGATACAATTATGTCTTCATAATTGTCAGTATCCAAAAATTGTGAGCTTCCAGGAGGCTGGAGGAAGACCCAGAGAGAGACTTCTTACCTGCACTTTTGTGGACTGGAATTTAGATGTCTAAGCCTTATTATGATAAGTAAAGTCAAAGAAACTTGATATTACAATAAGCACAAATAATAAAACTGTCCTTTAAAAATCCGAAGTCATAATATAGTGGGATACATCCTTTGCCTTGCTGAAAAACATAGCTTTAGTCATTGCTACAAGAAGCACAATATCTTAACCATCTATGGAAAGAAAGGGCAGAAATCATGAGAGAAAATGGGAGGGGTAAGGGTACCAGCATCAGTCCAGGAAACCAAACATAAGAGGTCATTGAAGGATACTCTGTGGTCATGGACAGATGGCAGACTTTCCTCACAGCCAAGAGGCAGATGTCATTAAACAGCCTCTGGTGAATTGTCTGCCTTAGAGTTTACCAGGAGCAAGACGGTGGGCAGATGCTATAACAATATGCATTCCCAATGGGTGGCAGAGACAAAGTACTCCAGGAGTCAGAATCATACCACCAGCGGTGATTAAGACATTTATATAAGCAGGCGAATGGGACAGTGACTGCAAAGGGCAAGGCAGCAGGCTTTACTGATATGAGGTGAGGCTGTACCCCACTATGATCCCCTGATCCCCTATGAACTCAGGTGTCCAAACAGGTGATGAGACCTTAATAATCTATGACACCGTAGGCGGCAGTCACTAGCAGAGTGTGAAGCACAAATATCTGGGTGCTTGAACCTGAATTATATGAATTGTTTTTCTGCAGTTTCCTTAATTCATGAACACTCATCTTTGTCCTCTGAAGAATAAGAATGATAGTGCCCTTTGAGGGTGCTACATGGTGATGTAAAATGAACTTAACCCACAGCCTGATACATAATGCTCTGCACGAACTGCGTCCGCTTTCTCTCTTACTATTTTCATTATCAGCCCTTGATGCTCACTGTAGCTATTCCTATAAAAGGCTGCAGAGAGCTTCCAGAGGTCACTCCTTGGGATCGATGGTCACGTTCCTTCGACTTATGTTTTGAATAATGCAGTTTTTTCAAAGAAAAGCTTCACAATATGTGAAGAGGACTGTTGACATCTGGGGACAGTAACTCTAGTACTGAGATGACCTTAAAAAGATAAAAGATACTGCCAAAATTAGGCTAAAGGAAAAAGAACATCTTAGAAATACAGCTAGAGGAGGAAAAATGAGCTGTGAAAATGACTGACATGGCCAAGTTTCCAAAATTAACCTAGGGTCTAGCAAATAACTACTGAATAAAAAGCATATAAAGGCCCTCTAAGCACAGGTCTGCACAACATGCGTGACATCCACAGCCGACCACAGACGGCTGGGAGCTGAGGTTCTGGGAACCAAGTTCAGTTGAACATCTGCAAGGCTGCCCAGAAAGCAAACCACTGAAAAGAAGTCCAAAGGGCAACAAAAATGATGGAGACTGAGAAAACACAGGTGGAAATCACAAAATAAATATCCCTGGGCTTCAGTAATGAAAATTCCTTTAACACAGAAGAGGAGGTGCACTCTCATTTCTAGCACAGCTGCCCTGAATGAAGTCACACCGTCCTCCATATGTTCTCGTGAGTTCTAGCAGCAAGCAAGGATTCTCATTTCCAACTCCTAATGGAGACGATGGCTTAATCAATGGTTACCGTGGAAACTGAGGATCCCCCAGCTGGATTTGTGGGAGACAGGACTTGAAGCTGGAATGTTCTGATTGACTGTCTCTACTATCCCACACTCTCCACCTCCAGAGAATAACTCTTTCTTGTGGGAATTCCAAGAATAGATTTTGAAAGACACAATTCCTTCTGAAAGAAGAATTAATGATCTCTTTCCCCATCTAGGTTCCTTCTAGCTTCTCTGAACCTGGGCTACTGGTTGACCTACTTTGAAAGCTGAAGAAAGTCTCTGTGAGAGAAGGAGTCAGGCCTAGATTGTTACCAGTATGTCTGGCTTTTAATGAGGCAGACCGAAATCTAAAGTTCTGAATATGATGACAATATCATACCACATTGCCTACAGGATTATGAAATATGTAGACTGATTGATGTGTTGTCAAAAACAAATTTAAAAATAGAAAGATATATGTGTATATCAGTAACGGCTTTGAAATAAGCTGGATCTTGGAGCACAGAAGCAACCTGTGAAGTGGTCTGATTCATATGGATCTCTCTTAAATATCTTTGGAAACTAAGGGGCTATACACAGAGAGCACCATTTTCTGGGATGTCTGTCCATGATATCTGCCCTTCGTATCTGCCTGGGTTCAAATCACGACTCTACTAGTTGTTTAAGTGCATTGTTCCCTAGTTAATTCACCTATAAAATAATAATAAAATCTATCTCATGAGCTATTTTTCAGTAATAAATAAAATCCCACAAATGCAGTGCTTAAATGGTATTTTTAATTACCAGGAAATGTTCTCCATTAGCTTTTCTCATAGGTGTCTTTCCTGGGGCTTTGCTGACCCCAAGCCCCTGAAAATTTCCTCTTTCACAGCTTAATTACTTCATGCTTCACCTACAGACCAATCAAGTCCTTAGTTTCAAAGCAAATTTGATCCTGGGCTCCACTGCCCTCCACCCTTAAAACTGGTACCACTTGCTGCTAGTTCACTTGTAACCTTTGGCATCAGCTCCATTTCCCAGGGCTGCTCTAATAAAGCACTATAAACTGGGTGGGTCTGATCAGCAGTAATTCATTCTGCTACAGCTCTGGAGGATAGAAGTCTCTAATCATGGGGCCTGCAGAACCACATTTCCTCTGTTCTGAGTGGAAATCTTTCTTTCTATCCTCTCCCTGTCTTCTGCCTCGTCACACTTCGCAGTGTTTGGCTTCACTGGTGCCACATTCCAACAGCTGTCATCTCATAGTGCTCTCCCCATGTGTCTCTGTCTTCATGTGACATTTTCCTCTTCTAAATACTCCAGTCATATTGGATTATGGCCCACCCAACTGACTTCACTGTAACTTGGGCAAATCTGCAAAGACCATATTTCCAGACAAGGCAACCTTCACAGTTAGTGACAGATGGTGTTGTGAGAGTATGTAACCAGGACCCTCACCGCACCATTGTGAAAGGGAAGGCTGCTTTTCTGCAGAGCTGGAAATAAGCAGAGGAGAACTAGGTGACAGGGTAGAGTGCAGCTAAGCAGAAATCCTAGGCAGAGGCACACATTGTACAGACTTCTGAGAGCAGGAAGCAGATAGATACTAGAGCCAAATTAAAAGAAAGTCAGGGCTGGGGTGTAGCTTAGAGATAGCGTGTTTACCTAACATCTGTGAGACCCTGGGCTGATTCTTAGCATCATAAACCAAAATAAAGTCAATGCAGCTGAAGCAAAAAAGCCAAGGCACAGGAAGTCACCCAATTTCCAAACCTGGAAAACAGCTGTAAGGAACTAGATCCTAAAAACAGAGGCATCTGTAGAGGGACTTCAGGTAGAAAATGTCGTCGCCAGTTACTCTTCCTTCTGAATCCAGACATTAATCAATTTTTGTAGCTTCATAAACACCACATAGAAACAGATTCTGTATCTTTTGACTAAAGTGCTCTCAGACTCTGTCCTGGTTTTATTTTCTATTTCACTCTCATCCCTGATGTCTTCTCAGTCTCTTCATCCTTGTGGCCTCTGTATGGGGTTCTCACCCCTATCAGCCAGATTCCAATCACCAGGACCTCAGACGGGAAGGCACAGGGCACTGTATCTGACAGCCTTCCCTTTGCAAGTGATTGGCCTCACTGAACAATTCAAATGAAAAATCAAGTTAAATAAAGTTGGAGAAAAAAACAAATTCCATAGCATATAATAATATATGGCATATATTACCTATAATATACCCTTATCTACAGATTTCAACCAACAACAGACTGGAAATGTTTAACAGTGAAATTTCACCTATACCGAACATGCAGACTCTTTTTTTGTCATTATTCCTTAAATAATACAATATAGCCACTGCCTACATATCATTTACCTTAGGTAATCCAGAGGTTAAAGTACATAGGAGGATATATATGTAGATTATAAGCAAATACTGCTGCATAATTTTATATAAAAGACCTGAATACACACAGAATTTTAGACTATACACACAAAATAACTCAGAGTTAGCCCTTCAGCAGAGTGCTAATGAAAAATGTAAAGAGAAATTATGTTAAACCTCATGGTTGAGTAAGATAAGTTCTCCTTACCTTGTTGGAAATAATTATAGAATTCTCTTTATAAATTTAACAAAACTGATTTTTAAGCTTTCCTAATGTATTCACTTTCATGTTGTAAGGCTCATTTCCTTTAAGTGTTCATTTTTATTGGTTTGAAGACCTAACAAAGTGAAATCTACTTCATTTGTAATTGTCATGCTAATGAAAAAGAAATTGCAGTAGTTTATCCAAACATTTGGTTCATTTTGAGATTTGTTAAATGCTTCAAGTGCAGTGGGATCGAATTAAATTCTAGCACTAAATACTAAGAAAAAACTATAATATTACTTCATTCTCCTCTGCAATCTAATGCATAGTTATTTCTTATTTAACTAGACTCATAAATACCGGGGTTTATTTTGAATTTGAGACCACCCAAGGCCTTCAGCATTAATGCCTCCTGGCCTTAAGCAGAAATATTAAATTAAGGAAAATGCCAGTCTTATAGCTTTACTAAATGTAATTTATAGTTTAACCACCATATTAAATCCTTTAATTGAAAGTTGTAAAACAAATGGCAGTGTTAGTAATTCCTTTATCAGCTTTCAATTCTCTGCCACTAGCCACCAGCCTCTAACCCAAGGGAATTATAACTCCCAAATGCAGTCCTTGAACTTGGGGAAATGTCTCTGAATCTCCACACTGCCTAACCTCCATGTTCACTGTCCCTGCAAGATAACACATTTTCATTTATCATACTAATGTGCTCATTTCCTTTTGATGGTATACATGCATATTAACAGGGGCTTTCCAGCTTAATGTTATCTAGACTTTTGGCTTATGCTGTAATTACACATCAGAAAGAACAATAGTTCAGACAGAACAAGGAACAGAAAGACAGAATAAAAATGGCAACTAGTGTGGTGGAAAGTTAAAAAGCAAATGACAAACAATAGCAAAGCAACAGAGTAAAAGAGAAATACAGAATGACAAAGACTATTAGGAAAAGCAATACTTTTTTCTCTGCAAAGAGTTTCTTGTTTAACATTTTTGATGATTTCCCAAAATGAGTGTACACTGTACTCTGTCAGCTACCATGTACTATATATTTGGCAGTTTCCCTATCTACAGCAGAGACAATTCTAGGAACCTATATACATGTTTGAAGGTGAACATGTGGTACACCCTTCAGCCATGAGCCAGCAATGTCTATTAACTCTTAGGTAGAGCCTATGTAGGTTGAGATTGAGAGAAGAGCTAAACAGTTCACGGTGCTGCCGGGGAGATGGTTCCCAGAAGAACCTATATACACCACTTGCTGGAAGGAGCATGGCCAGTGAAACAGCAGCAGCAGTGGGAGAACACAAGTCAAAAAATGAAAGGACATGGATTTGACCTTGATCCCCGGTCTTCAGGACTCACCCCAAGCACAGTGCTCGTCCACAAAGCAGAGCACAGTGGGCTTATTCCAGGTCAGGTTGCAAGAGGCAGCAGGTGGAGCTCTACACTGATCACCCCGTGGCTGCCCACAAGAAGAACAGTAGCAAAGCGTTTGTAGCTCCGGACATGAGAGCTGAAGCCTGCCTCTGAAGGCACTGCAGGTCCCTTCCCCTAACATCCAGTCCATGTTAAATTATATTCCATAGCACCCTCGGGACAGGGATCCAAAGAATCTCTAGGACGTTACATCAGACTCCTCTTAGGCACTACAGACATAGCATTTCCTCCTTGGATGCAGGGACATGCCCAGGAGCCCTGCTCTCAGTTTGTTATCAGCTAGTCCTGATGATGAAACAAGCTTATACCAAAATTTAGTCATTTTATAACCCCATGCAGAAACAGTGTGGAGACTCCTAGCTAACGTTCTTCCAGATGGTGACCTGGTTTTCTTCCATGTCTTCTCAACATCACTACTGATGTCTTCTCAGACCCTTTACCTTGGCTTCATCTCCTCTCTGAGGTGTTCTCATTCACAATTAGCCACATCTCAATCACCTGGACACTTCCTGGACCTCCGATACACAGGTATGAGACATTTGACACAATGTACTAAGAATCAACTCCAAAACCCACATTTATTGTTAGAAAAGTAGAGAATGCTTTTTGAATCCTGCTGAAGTCAAGGGCATCCCTCTCCTGAGAAATCTTTGGGATGCATTGATTCCTCTGGGAAGAGTCCAGAGTTGGTAAGGCCAGAACCTTCCCGATAGGTTTTTCCTCATGTACAAACTCTCTTCGGCGCTGGACAGCGCCCCCTTGTGTTCTTTTCGCAAACCCCCAGAAGTCAAATCTGCTTTTCGCACATGAGCAAAGCCTCCTCCTATCAGCTGCCAATACGTCATTCTGCTTGTCCCTTTAACTCCGCCCCAGTTAAATTCCACCCAAAAAACCGCGTGTTTTTTGAAGCTTTGAAGGCCACAGGCGGCTCTTCAGCAGCCCGCCTGGGCCCTCAGTAGAAGCCTGTTCTTCCTCGTGTGATCTCGCTCACCCCACGGGAAGCCAAACACTACCCAAGGCCATGCTGCTTCCCAAGGCCTCCCACAGTACGCTGTGCCCGGACCTCGGGAAACGCAGCTGTGCCCCACCCAGTGCCAAGAGAAAGGTGGCTGCAAAAGCCCCTGGTCACCCGCCTCCTGACCAGAGGCCTTGATGTCCACAAGCTTTCCTCCAGGTCCTGCTCGCCCTTCCTCGGAGGGAGCCCTGAAGTCTGCCAGAGACCGCTGCAAATGCTGCCTCCACCTGGTGGCTGCTTCCAGCTTCATCCCTAACTGCACGGATTGGAATCTTCTTTCACTTTTATGACAAGGTTGGTTAAGGGTTTGTCTATTCCATTTAATCTTTAAAGAACCAGCTCTTCAATTCATTGATTCTTTGTGCTGTTTTCTTTAACTCAATTGCATTAATTTCTGCTCTAATCTTTATCATTTCCTCCCCTGAACACACTTTGGGTTTAACTAGCTCTTCTTTTCTAGAAGCTTGAGGCTCAACATTAGGTTATTTATTTGAGCTCACTGTTTCTCTGACAATTTACTGCTATAAATTTACTGCTATAAATTTCTATCATATAACTGCTTTTAAACTTCCAGTATACTGTATTGGTATTATTATTTAATTGTACAAACTGTCTAATGTCTTCTTTAATTTCACTGGTGACCCCGTTGTTTGTTCAGGAGGGTATTATCTAATTTCCATGTGTTTTGTGGTTTCTTTTGCCACTGAGCTCCAATTTTATTGCACTGTGATCTCATAATGTGGGTGGGATGATTTCAATTTCCTTGCATTTACTTAAGCATGCTCTAGTATGTGATCTGTTTTGGAGAAAGCCCAAGTGCTGCTGAGAAAAGTGTGTATTCTACTGTGGGGTGAAACATTCCATAGATATCGACTAAGTCCACTTGTTCATGGGTTTGGTTCAGCTCTGATATGTTTTACTGTTGTTGATATTTTGTCTAATTGATCTATTTGTGACAGTGGGGTATTGAGGTCCCCTGTTACAATTGCATTAGTGCTTATCTGATTGTTATTATTTATTTAATGTTTGTTTTACATAGTTGGTTGTATTGGTATTTGGTGCATATATATTTATGATTGTTATCTTTTCTTTTGGATCATTTCCTTAATAATTATGTAGTGACTTTCTTCGACTCCTCTGATCAATATTGATTTGAAATCTACTTTGTCTGCAAATAGAGCCAATTTTTTTCCAGGTTTTCTCTTGCATGGAGTATTATTTTCTATCCTTGAACCTTCAGTTGACTTTCTATCTTGGGCTGTCACTCTCCTTTCAAGGGTAAGCAACATTTTACCCAGAAAAAAGAACTCAATGAGTTGGTTCTTGAATTTCCAACACTAGTGAAAGGAAGGTTTAAAACCATTATTGAACCAGCACAAGCCAGCCCATCAGAGAATATTTTGGCAATCCTGACCAGTAGCACACCAGAGGCAGGCTTCCCTGACTACAACCAACAGCTTCCATATATATGAGAGGTGAAATGTTTTTCTGCATTTTCAAATGAATTTCATGTGCACTCAGCACAATTCCTAAGAAAGCTGAAATTATTGATTCCTCAACTAAGTGACCTGGAGCTGACCACATGATCCAGAGGTATCTATATCACTTCATGTGTCACCGTATAGAATTAGATCCTGAACAGTTTTTCCTGTTAATTAGAGTTCTAATTATTCACTTATTTTGTAAGTTTAAAAAAGAAGAAAAAGATATGTTATATCTTGCATCTATCTTATATCATATATATGTACCCCTAGATAAGAGTTATTTCTCTTTTTGTTTCATTTTGTTCTGCATCTTTAGTTCCTCCCTTTAGACATCATTTTAAACAGAAGAGAGAACATATCAGTTCTCAAGAGCTCACAATGCTCTGGGTCCTGTGTTGGCATTCTCCTGGGTTGTTTTTATTGTTGTTGTTTGTTTTATTGTTGTTATTTACCTCTTTCAGAAGCCCTTGAGCATAAATAAGCATTTCAGGTGGTTACATTGAAGTTAAGAAATTTACCTAAAACCATGTCACAAATGGCAGATTTGAAATTCAACTTTAGGTGTCTAATTCCATGATGAATGTGAATTCTTCCACACTACACCATCTCTAAAAAGTCTCATTCTAATAAGATTATTTGATCAATACATGGATCAGTGCATGGTCAAACATGCTCAGAGAGAATCATTGTACCACTCCAGTATTTCTTGTTTTTTCCACTATACAGCTATATAACCCTGGTCTGTTCATATAGGTGTGTGTCTCTTTCTAAAAGTTGTTTCACTAACTGGATTATTTCTAATGCATTTTTAAATCTAACATTCTATGATTCCTATGTAGAAGTAGATGAAGGTTTTTCAATAAGTTAATATATTGGAAATCAAGGCATAATTCTAACTTCCCATGATATCCCTCCCTTGGAGAACTCAATTTCCAGGCACTAGTATTCTCATTGTCAGAGACATCACTGCTTTGACAATGCTATTTCATTCACCTTTAGAATTTAAGAATCATCCACCATGAGTGCATTACAAAAATCACTCACAGGCAAAGGTTAAAAAGTGGCTTCTATATATAATGAATTTCTGAAGAGTATTCAGTCCCTGCTCCTTCTAAGATAGGACCTGCTCCTCAACAATAAAGGGAGAAGAATAATCAGAAGCAAAGTCCTTAAAACACACACAGACCTCATATTCATCCTTCATCTTTGCAGCAGTCCTATTGAAATTGAACAAGAGACTTTTCACACTTAAAGGAAACTTATTTAGCCTCTTCATTAAGCTTTGATCTTAAGGAGACAAAGTGATTAATAGCTATTTGGTGCCACCAGAGCCTCCATCTGTATTCTTTGTTGCTAAGGTGTGGGGATACCCAGGCAAGGATAGAGGAAATTTGAGACAGCTGCTTTTCTTTTATCTGCCACACAGTCCCTGCTATAAATTAAACCATTCCTAATTTTCTTGGTCCTGAGCTTCCCAAGCACTAGCGTCTTCCATCTCTTAGTTCATTATCATACCTGACAAACATTTCCAGAGAAAAGCATTTCACATTACTTTTAGCAGAATTTTCTCCAAGACACATTTTGAGGTAATTGACATTTCAGAAGGCTGAGAGAAAATACAGTTTGAATGGGATAGACTCAGTATTAAGCATATACCAACACTGTATATTTTTTTACAGCCATGTGTACAAATTCATTGAAACATACCTAATAGGAGAGATAACAACTAATAAAAGTGAATTCATGGGTACTGGGGTAGGCATGATGTTCATCAGAAAGGAATCACATTATCAGAATTAGAGTTAAACAGACATGGAATCACCAAAATCCACTGAGTTTTTATATAGAAGTGAAAAGATCATAACTTTAAAGCATATTTTACATTAGGATCTGAAACTATCCACCACCTAAAAAAAAGTTGACAAAATTTTAGAAGACTGAAAATGGGCAAACATGAAATATAGAAATCTGTTATTTTAAGCAATGAAAAGGTCAATTGTTGACATTAAATGTCTGAGCAAAAGAAATTTCAGAGGAATTGATGAGAATAGTATTCTTTTTTAAAAAATAATAACACTAAAATAACAAATGACAGAAATGAGGTGGAAATCATCTGCCTGCTAAATTTGATGCCTTGGGTTGCATGAGCAACTGCCAAATCTCAATGGGAAAACAAATATAATTTATTTTAAAGTTTGTGAATAGTTAGTAAAAATAATGAAAACATACATGAAATAAAGTAGCAAGTTAAGTAAGCAAACCAGACAACAAATGCTATTATATTATTGCAAATTTGTCACCATGCAGGGCATTCACTAAATTGGGAATTATTAAAATTCTATTTAAGCACAAATAGTCCCTGCCCTATAAACAAAGAAAAAAAAATGAAAACAACAGACAAAAACTCTGAGCATGGTTTTTAACTTTCTCCTAAACTGAAAGCTTTCTATCTGTAAATTCATTCAGCAACTTGAAACAAGTACTATAGCAGGGCAACATGGTCACACAGACACGTGGTCACACAGGTGCAGTATGGAAACACTCTGTGTGTTCATCAGCCATTCTTCCTTAGTCCCATGTGCACAGATCCTAAAATCATTGTTTTGGAATATTGCCAAGGTGACACTTTTTCATTTCAACTTATTATTTCTGGGGAGTATTTTAAATATACATGCTAACAGTGAATTTTCTTTAAATAAGGTAAGAAGTATAACAAGATGACTTGCCCATTATAAAACCATCTGAACTTGCAAAAGAAAGAGAGTGATATTTTAAGAATTCAAACATAGATTATCAAAGATTCAGAAGAGAAATCAAAACACAAATGAGGTACAAAATATTTATTCAAAAAATTAAGTCCAAATATGCCAACTTAACTGAAATTTGGAAGAACATTTTGGAATACTTCAGTAAAAGGAGTGATAAATTATGGGCTCCTGGATTAGATGCATATAATAACGTCTGTATCTTGTCAGCTTTTCCTTTAAAAACACTGGGAAAAGGTTCATTAAAATTAATGGAATATATAAAATTGACGATAGAGATGAATGATGAAAAATAAAAATTTTTTAGACATCAAGAAAAGCAGATAGTAGTAAAAAAAATTCTAAACTATACCAAGGGCAATAAATGATTAATAGGAGACAGAAATAAATTACAGATAAAGTATAAAGTAAGGAAACAATATTTTGACAGCTTGGAAATGCAGTAATAAACAAGTGAAATACCTGAACACATTAGAAAAAACTAAAGTTTCTTGCCAATTTAACACAAAATACTGACATCAGCTGAGGTGATAAAGACCTGAACATCAACAGCCAACTGGTTGATGGTACCATTAAATTAAAGGGTAATTAAAATTAGTCATTTTCCAAGAAAACTTGAAATGCTCTGAAATTTTATCATTCATGTATAGAAGAACTAATAAAAAACTTTGGAGTGAAGTTGCCAAACTTAATAATAATCCTAGTAACATGTATAACATCACTAGCAAGTAGTTCTATGCCACCAATAATAAAATAAATTTCTATCACCCATTCTAAAGTACACATTGAATCATCTTTATGTTCTTTATATACAAGGCAACATTACAAAGTCATTGTCATATAAAGAGGCCATCAAATCAGCAAAGAATAAATAGAAAAGTAGAGGAAAAAGGATTCCATTGCTATTGAGTTATATTATTTTTCTAAATTTTTTATCTATGACATTTAAAAGCTTTTAAAATTTGGAATATTGTGACTTTTGTTCAAAATTACTGATCATGTTTGTACCTAATTATGTCTTTGAATTGTAAGCTTTTCTTCCCCTTCATGAGCTCCCAAACCGTGTAAATGTCAATCTCCATGAAATTCAGGTCCATTCTGTACCCAGGGAAGGTGAAATTTGGGGTGGTGGACCCACCTCACCTCTTCCTTGCTGAAGTCCAGATGTGTCTTTGTGGTCCCTGGGGGCAGGGCTGATGCATTTCCTGTTCATCCTGACAACTCTAGTGTGGCTGGCACTGGGCTTGACTCTCCAGTCCCCAGCAGGCTTGTTGCCCAGTTTGGCAAATTCCCCAAAACTGGCTGGGCAAGAGCGAGACTTTCTTATCTGTCAACCTCCCAAGGCTGCCAGCTTCGTAAGATGTGAGCCGGCAGTTGTTTACTATCTTGACTGAGTACTTTTAGACCATTTTAATACTTTAACATTTTGAGCATGATCTCTAGTTGTTTTAAGTGGAATGATCAGTCTGAATTATTAGCTGAACCCCTGGTTGTAAATTGTTTCTTACTCATTTTATACCAGGTTTAGTGAAACCCTATATCCTGTCATATCTTTTTTTCCTCCTTTTTTAAAAAAATGTAGTTAGATAACTTAGAAGCTATTTTAATTTTAAATAACCCTTCTAAATAAAATAATAGTGTCCTTACACACAATCCTCATTTTATGATTTTTCACATTCCTTAAGGCATAGGATAGATAACATTCTGAACCACACTTTTCCTGTTTTGCTTTTGTTCTCAGTGTTTTATCATAAGCACTTTCTCACATCATTAAAAATGCTTA
Organism: Hydrochoerus hydrochaeris; assembly: GCA_004027455.1. Lineage (NCBI taxonomy): Eukaryota > Metazoa > Chordata > Mammalia > Rodentia > Hydrochaeridae > Hydrochoerus > Hydrochoerus hydrochaeris. Next base: position 97,758 of record PVLA01002232.1, on the reverse strand, counting down.
ATGAACATTTTACTTGGTCGTGCAATAAAAGTCTATGTGTTGCTCTAAATTATATAGCAATAATGTGTTCAATTCAGTTCACTAAAGAATAAGCATCTGAGAATAATAAAATACACATGCTGCACCGAGTTTCAGGTCTCGCAGTTCAACTCTGCACACTGGCTGCTGGACTGAAAGTCTCATTAGGGAATCTAACTGGAGCCTGTTTCTTCTCTCCCCCAGCCCGCCCTCCTTTCTTTCTTTCCCTCTCTCATACAGGCAGCTTCTGACCTTGAGAATGGGTTTGCATTTCCTGAGTCTTGGGTCCTGCACATTCTGAGAATGCATCTGAGCCAGGGGCCATGAAGGGAGCCCAGGACAACCAGAACTCAGTGTCTCCTCACCCACACAATTTCTTAATGGTCCTTTCATTTGAAGAATTTCTGTTGTGTACTTTTCAATGTAAGACTATGCACTGGGTTTAAGAGGAAGAATGAAACACCTGTGTCCTCCCCCTCTCACCTCCATACCCAAATTTTCAGAAATGGCAGCAAAGGCAATACAACCAAATCCTGTGAGTAGATTTATACTTTGATGAACATTTCTGAGAAGAAAGAGGCAAGGAATGAACCAGATGGCACACCAGACTGTAGGGGAGTGTGGCTCAGAGCACACTAAAAGGCCAACAGGACTCTGTTGCCCTGCTGCCACCCACTCAGAGTCCCCTGTTCCATGACTGAGGTGAGAGGAGGAGCGCAAGTGGGACACTGGGGTCGGAACTCCCCAGGTCACAGGTACAGAGCGATGGGCAGCAGTTAACACCTGGCTCCACTCTGAGTTCTAAGCTGTTTTCCCAAGTGGCACAGTATGGTCTGCCTGAAGGGGCCAGTCCCCAGCTGTGGCTTCTGTCACAGGACAAAGGCCTGTTTTTGTGACACAAAGCAAGAAGGAAGCCTATCTGTCTGCTTCTTACATACATGCCCTGAAATGAAATTTACCAGTTGGCATCCCCCCAACACACACACACACACACACACACACACACACCATTTCTGTCTGGTTTCTAGTGTTGCTTGACAACTTACTCTCAGGTTTTGTGGCTTACAAGGTCAACCATCTTCATGTGCCTCTTGATCTGAGATCAGCTCAGGAACTATTTCTCTCTCCACACGGCTGTGGCTGAGGTCACCTACTAGTATCCAAATAGAGGGAGGCTGATAGAGTTCAAGGTGGCTTTGCTTTTACATCTGGTCTTAGCAGACAATGTTAGAAGGCTAGATGCTACAGCATTGATCACTGGAACACATAGGCATTCCAGAAGGAGCTCAAAAACTCAGGACTTCCAAAAGGCATGTTCTAAGAGAAATGGAGTGAAAGCCTCCAGGGTCTCCAAGCTTGTCTCAGGCAAATGCCCAGAGTCTGACCTCCATCATCACAGTCTGTTGGTCTCTGTGAGTCCATTAAGGTTCAAAGGAGATTCATTCAAAGTGTTCTTAGATGCTGTGAGTTTATTGCTTTTTGTTGATGTGTACTATTTCATTTATAAATAAAGTATGAATTTTTGTATTTTCAAGACATTAGTAATGGAATTTTCCAATGGTTTGGAAATAGAAACTGAGAGAAAGATGGGAAGTATTTTTCTTGTAAGCTTCCAGAAGACTTGGATTTACTATATAAGTACCGCGCACTAACTGATTGCACTTGGATTTACTATAGAGAAGACTGGAGGAAGAGTAGTTGTAGGTGAGTGGGATAGGAAGTAGCTCAGCTTTGGTAGAATGCTGACTAGCAGAATGCCTACTGAACATGAGTAAGAGGCTGAGAAGGCAAATGGATAGGCAGATTTGAAGCTGGGAGAGAGCTCAGGGCTGATATCCTCAGGTTGTATGTAGAGATGCATCCAGACCTTGGGATGCACCTGTTACCAGGGAATAAACATCATTAGAGAATGAATGAGGCTGGGGATTGAATTCCTAGCAGCAATGAGCAGTTGGGGAGTAGGGTAGAAAGACAAAGTGGATAGAGAAAAAAAGATGGATAGAGGGAAAAAAGTGGATAGAGAAAAAAAGATGAGCTATCTGAAGCAAAGTAAGGATGTGTTTCAAGGGGTGAACTATGACAGTAATGAGTGGGTCTTATGTGACAACAACTGTTCACAGGAGAGCTAGAGGAAAGCCTGAGTGGACACATATGGTACCCAGCAGCCACATGCTGTCCTTAGTCACAAGATCTCTGCTTTATTTGAGGAAAAATGCATCTAGTTCTATTTTCTAGTCTCTCTTCCATCCAGATGTGACTATGCAACCAGGGAGCAAAGGTGGGGTGGGGATTCTGATGCTTGCAGTATAAGATGAGAGAAAAACTTGCTGCTCCTCTGGCTGGGTGAGAAGCTCAGAGGTGGTATGTGGAAACTTGCTGGGACACTCAATTCTTTGTCTCAGCACATGCATGGTCATTTATACCCTCTTCTCAAAAACTTTCATATTTGCACCTAAGAGAGTTGTTACTCTCTATATTTACTGGAAACCATGGCAGGGGAATGGAGCTAAGAATTATGCACAACTAAAACTTACCACACCTTCCCTTCTTTGTAATCTCTGTGCACTAAAAATGTTAGACACTGAGTGGAGCAGCAGCAGCCTTTGCAGATCATATAGCTTTAGCAGTGAGCTAAGATGATTCAGAAGAAAGCTGTATAATATATGTTCAGGGCCTCATCGTAGCACCCCCAACTGGTCCGTCTCTGGCCTCATTTTTTAAAAAATAGAAATGCACTTTATCTTTCATTTACTTCTATATTTTCTACTGTATAAACCCAAACCTAATACTAATGGACACTAATGAATGTGGGCAAGAGAGGAGGAATATGAACAGTATTGTCAAAGGGTTTTTTTTTCTATACAAATGAGCAGAGAAATGATAGTGACAGGAAGAGCAAAGAGGTGAAGAAAGTTTTGTTTTGCATTTCAAGTTGGAAAATATTTCAGTATATTATATGATGCTGAGAGAAACCCAGTAAGGTAAAAGAAGAAGCAACACAGAGAGAAAACAGGAGGAGGTGGATCTTGTGCCCATGTGGCACTTAAAGGTACATTTGCTTTGACTTAACAAGCTTTTTGTACCTATTAGATGGCCTAACCTATTTGAATTTTATGAACTTTTCCCAAGTGGTTTTAGGTAACTCCTGTATATTGAAATTTTTGTAGTTTTTTGATGAATAATAATTAAATCTTTTATAGACCCTAACTTCATGCCTTGCTACATGATTTTGCACTTTCAATGGGGAAAGAAAGTGGGAGAGATTTTCATACTGCTTGGGATTATATGAATTATCAAAAGAAATCACTCATTAATCATGAGACATAAATCATTTTGCAAATAAAAATGTAATACATAGAAAGCTAATAAAGCAAGGAAAGCAAAATTCTATCTTTCTAAGTCCCTAGTTAAAATGGAACACATAGGCAGATGTTTGAAGAGGTAAAAATATATTTCTATGTTTGATGGAATTGCTATAATTCCAAATATATAAATCCACCCACAACACTAATTAAAGTTTTTTAAAAATTCTCCCACTGGTATCAACTGCATAGTGTTTTTACCTGAATAAGGCCCTGCTTTTCTTCTATGTTTTGTCATGTAAAATCCACAACCCTTTTATGTCTATATTTTTTCTCACAGGAAACAAGTTGAGGGACTTATATCAGGTGGTATAGTTGAGACCACTAATGCCAAGTGGTCTCAAATATAATACCATTAATCACCCCAGTAGAGATGGTAAGCAATGAGCTACATATTTAGGTCTGAAGTTCTGGAACTATCCAAAAAGGACATACTATTTCTAAATTTATCAGTTTTCAGTACTTTCAAAGGTATGGTACAATTAAGATCTTCTAGAAACTTAAGGTAAAAAGCAATAAGAAATGCAGATCCATAGACTGGATACCAGGAGACCACGTGTAGAGGTTAGGAAAGTAAAAGCAAAAATCAACAAAAAAGAATAAAAAGGAGCAGTTGGTAGATAGGGAGACAAACAGTATCCTGATGACTAAGAGAAGCTAAGGGAATATTTGTCTATTTTGATTCATCAGATTAAAAAAAAGAGATATGGTATTGGGTTGTGCACTGGGGAAGTTACTGGTAGGACCCTTACAAGAGCTTCAGGAGCAGAAAGTGCGTGCAAGAAAGAATGCAAATTAGACACAATAGAGCTGATGATTCCTTCTGTAGCTTTTCTTCAAATAGGAAAAGAAGGAAATTGATGAGGACAGGAAAGTTTGGCTACTGGATTTTTACATTGGGAGAAATAAGAGCATGTTGCAAAGCAAGAATCACCTAGAAGAATGTAGAAAGCTGATAGTGCAGAAGAGAGAAGGGAAATGACTGGAGGGACGTCAGATGCACCTCCTGCATGGAAAACAGCCTGGGAACAGTCCCAGAATCACACACACACACACACACACACACACACACACCCTGGAATCTAAAATGTAAGGTCACAAATATAAGTAAAGGGTTAGATATAGTGGGAGGAGTTGGTGAAAGCTCTTTGATTTATTCATTTTTATTATCATCAGCTAAGAGATAAAATGTTAGAGGATGAAAGGCCAAAAAAAAAGTAAGGCATGGCCATCTAGGTAGGGATGAAAATAAACGGAAAATACAATGGAATCGCCTGGCAGCGGTAAAGTAACGTGTAAGGCTACTGACTGCCCTGGAGGGTGGGAGCAGTCAGATGGGATATGGTTTGCTCCAGTTTCCACAGTTGTGGCTCCAGCCTGAGGGGTTCCAGGGCATCTTCACAAGTACTATGACAGAGTTGAGGGTATGGAAGAAGTGAAGGGTGACCAAGAATGAAGAGATGAAAAATCAGGGGCCTGACGTTCCGTGTGTACAGTGACAAACAGAAACACCAAAATTTATCCAGGATTTGGAGGCAGATTTATATACGTTGATGGGTCTGATAAGGATTCAGTCCTCACAAAATATCAGGCCCAAATCTCTAGGCTTAGATAGGGCTTGCAAGTCAGAAGCAGAGTATTTGGCAGTTATTGATTGGTTATATCATGTCATTATTACTGAATGACCTAAAAGAAAATGACAACTTAAATGTTGTGTACTAAGACAAGTCCAAACTCTGGGCAAGCTCAGAGTTGCTGGAAGCAAGTGCTTGAGACAACATGAGTTCAGGGAACAGATGGTTAGATGAGGGAAATATGTACCTGCTGTTGGTGGAAGACAGGAAGACAAATATGTTCAGGGTAGGAACTAGTTACAGAAATTTAACTCTACAAAGTTAAGTGTCTATTTCCCTCTTCAGGTAAGGATTGAAACCATTGAAGTCAGGTACTAAAGGATGAACAGGAAAGGTGATGGGAGAGTTGCAGGGTGCTATTTTAAAGAGATGGCACGTGGAGCCCAGACAGAGGCTTCTGAAAATGAGTGTTGAGGTAAGGAAGGGGCAAACTGTAAACAAGCAACTGAGAAGCTAAGAAGCCATAAACTAGAAAACTGCAGTAGTCAGGAGCTGACACAAGATGCCAGCCAATTTTGGGCCTAACCACAAGGAAGAATGAGAAGGAGGGGAAAGAGGAAGAGGAAAGAGAAGGGGCAGAGAAGGAAAAAGGGAAAGGAAAGGGGAAAAGGAAGAAAAGGAGGAGAAAGAGGAAAAGGAAAGAAGAAGAGGGTGCAGAGGCGGAGGAGGAGTTGAAAAACAAGCCATGGGAATCATAGGTTTTCCTGAGTGTGTATCTGATGTGCCAAGAGTCACGACAGGGGTAGCAGGGACAGAATGGCAGTGCAGAGGATGCCAGAATCTTGATGGGAGTGGTTTGGCAGCCATGGCTGCCTGCAGCCCAGATGTGTCCTGATGGGCTGGTCTCAGCAGGATGACAGGAGATGTAGAGCTCAGGGCTCCACCGGAAACAGCAGGGAGGGGGCAGAAGTGAGAATGAGGAGCAGGAAAGGCTGGTCCCCACCTTAGAGACACACAGCAGCATGCAGACTGGGGAACAGCAGGGAGCCTGCTCAGCAGGGACTCTGGAGAAGAGGGGCCAGAGGGGAAGGCTGGGCTGCAGTTTTAGGAGGAGAACTCTTATCTGTGCTCTGAATTAAAAATCAGTGCCTTAGTTACCTTTCTTTTGTTGCTGAGATAAAATACTTAACACTTAAAATTGAGGAAGGAAGGATTTATTTAGTTCACAGTTTGTGGAGGTTTCTGTCCATAACTGGTTGGCTCCAAGGCAGGGTAGCATGGCACAGGGGTAACAGTTCATGGTGGCAGAAGACAGCAAAAACAACAAATGCGAAAGGGAAAAACAAGTCTCTTTCCCTCCCCTACATTGTATGCAGGCTACTGACCTAGGGTAGATGTAGCAGTCACACTGCCAATCCAGAAATAAATGATCAGAGTGTATTTTTAATATTCATACTTTATTACACTGCTGGCTTTAAGCAATCTTGCAATGTCATTTATTTTATGTAGCTCTATGAAAGGAGACAATCGTATAATTCTTGCATCATTTTATTTTTAACATATATCCAAATTTCAAAGATGACAAAATAGAAAAATGTGTACCTTGCAAAGTATTAAATATGATATATAGGTTGAACATATATCATGTAGTATGATATATGTTCAGTGCTGAGGAGAAACTTTTTTTTCCAAAAACATTGAGAATGAAGTAAACTGAAAATTCAGCATTTATGAGGATTTGCTAGAAAAACTCACTGACAGCTTCTGGAGGAGAAGCAGGGCTAGGCTGCTAGCTGACCCCACTGTACACCTCTATGACCTACTCACTGATTGGCTCCTGTCTGGAAGTAACTCTTGGTGACTTGGTATGTCTAATTAATAGCCACAGATCAATTGACTTATCATTTGTGTCTCCACATACCATATGTTATTTGCAGTTTCTGGTTCATGTCTGATAACTGGGAAAAGGCTCAGAATCTTTCATGTTGCCAGTTTAACCCTGTCACGAATAAACATCACCACAGAAAGCAAAACTGCCACACTGCCAGGTTGAGCTGAATTAGAGCTTTTATATTTGTAACCCCTTTTCTCCTAAGCTGTGTCAAACTGGCATGTATCCTCAGTGCTTCATAATCCTAGCAGACATTTGAAACATTTTCAGGTGCTTTTCAAAAGTACTTAGCATTTCTAGACTCCACCCCTGTGCAATTAGTTCAGACTCCCTGGAGGTGAGTTCCAGGCTTTGATACTTTTGAAAACTTCCCAGGTGATTTAAATGCACAACCAACATTAAAAACCATGGGTGCCTGCTAGTTTCCTCATTAATAAGTAATAAACTTGGACATGTTCAGATCAATTTATCTTAGAAATATTGCTTTACCAGTATAAGCTCTGCAATGAATCAGAAATGAATGCCAAATGATATTGGAAAGGACTCGTCAGGGGCTGCTAAATGAAAAATAAAACTGTATAGAGTGTTATCTTAATTAAAATAAGTTACAGAAATATATTCACATGTGTATATATGTCTAATTAATAGTCACAGATCAATTGATCTATAATTCTCTCCTCTATGAATTGCTTGTCATTTTCCAGTTAATGGTTCACATCTGACCACTGTAAGAAGGTTCTGAATCATCTACAATGCAAGTTTAGCACTATCACTGATAAGTGTGATACCCATCCATTTGTACACACACATCTGCACGCACATTTCTATATATATCTATGTGCATACCTATATACATCTCTATACATACATTTCTATATCTTCATATGCATAAATAGACATATCTACATACACATATATATATGCATGTAGCTTTAAGTACACACATGTATACACACACAATCCTATGCACATGCACATATATAAAAACAACACATAATGTCTACACATACAAATGGCATATATTCACATACATACAGCAAAGGGATATAGAGAAAACATTTAAAATTTTAAGTGCTTAAGATTATAGGAGATTTTAACTTTTTTCTTCTGTCTTCATTTTCTATAATGTAAATGTAGTTGCTCTGTAATAAAATTTTATTTAAAAACAACAGCAATTCCTATTTATTGGAGAAACGAAAAATTCAAGAATGCATAACTGTTAGCACAACATTCTTATATATCTTCATGCCCCTTTAGAGGTTTAAAAGGAAGAGGCTACATAAATCTTTAATCTCTCTTTGGACAAAGGAAGGATGGAGGAAAGATGCTCCAGAATATAGACTAAACAAAGTCATCCACCCACCTATGCACTCTCCATTAAGATTTGGTAACAAATAAGGAGAACAGTAAGAGTGAAACATTTTACCACCTATGAGGGACCTTTTTTGGGTTTTCTGAAAACCAGAACCACCATGGGAATGGAATATTCATAGCATTTCATTTTATGTGGAGAAGTCAAATGTAGAGGTTTTTATTCCTCTAACAAGGTGGTCACCAGGTTAGGCTGTCATTTGGGGCCCATTACACATCTGCTGACTAAATTTGAGCAACAGAGCTGAGAGTTCTTTAAGACTGGGAGACAGAATAGGGTACAATTTCTTGGCTGAATATACAAAATGGCATGGAAATAAAATTAATTCAAGCATTTTTTGTGAAATTTCTGAAATATTTAAGAGCAAACTCCAAGAAAACTTCTTCAGTCCTGCTTTCCTCATAGCACTGGTCTCAGTGAGATCAGAAAGACTAACAAGCTTTGGAAAGGGTTGTTTTGAAAACTCCTTGCTGACACTCATCCATTCCCTTTCCTGCAAGGAATCACATCACCACTGCTTTACATCAGTGTGCACCCTGGAATCCACTTGGTTCACAGGGAGAGAACATCTAACCAGTCTATCCCCATAGTTTGTTGTCTTCCCCAGATTCAGACCCTCTTCTCCATCTGCACAGCTCTTCCCTCTCCACCCAAAACGGGGCTTGTGGTTTAAGCTAATGAAAAAGGCAGTCCAGCTACTTCTGCTCTTTAGATTTCATACAGTTTCAGACCTCATCTGTTCCAAAAGAGAAACTCCAGAACATACTCATGGCAGGATGGGAGGAGAGACAGAGGGGCTAAGCCCGGTTTGCAGGGCAGGAGGTGACACGGGCAGGCTGACACTCCCTCCCAAAGAGGACTTTAACTGTCAATGTGTGTGCCTCCCCTTTTGTGGCCCCATGATGTTTTAAATTAGACTGTGTATCTCTCTTCTAGTGGAAGGTAGGTGCTTCAAAAGATGGGCTTCTGTATCCACGGGGTTTGAATGATTTAGTGCAAGGAGACGACTTGACATGACCAAGTGGAGGCAGAGGCTGAGAGACCCAGGAGGAGATGACCAGAAGTCAGAAAGCAGTTGCTCACCAGGGCCCATGAATGAGAGATGTGGAGAAGTCCGTGGGAGGCTGAAGCCTCAGCACCTGGTAGTGGGCGCAGTCACTGTAGGTCTGCAGGGCCAGCAGCTGGGGAGGAAGCTGGGGAGGGAAGCTAGCGCAACGCAGCAGGACAGCGGGAGCCTTGGAGGCAGGCTGAGACACAGGACGCTGAGCGCAGGTCAGTACTGGGTCCAGCTAGGTCCTCCCCAGACAGCAGAAGCGCTACCTCACTTCCACTTTCAGGTCGTACCCAGGTTGCTTTTGTGGTCGAACCCTACCCTAGTTCCACAGACAAAAGAGAATTTTGGGAAATGGAGTCCCACTGGAGTTTAACTGGGTACAAGTGAAACCTCTGCAGTTCCCCTACTGCCTAACAGTGGAAGCCTTGGGCCCTAACCTCTATCTCATCACTTTATGCTTTGTCCAAAATGTGCACTGATTTATCAGCTTCTTATTTTCTATCACCGAGGAAGGCATTCTGATTCCCTTTTATTTTTTAATGAAGTACTTCCATGAATCCCTCTGCTTTGGCAGATTTATTTTAGTCGGGTCGTGGAGTGATCTAATCTCGACAGTTTTCTCCCTCTCAATTGTACACACATTTCTCTTACTTGTGTTTTGGATGAGCACTTTCATAGCTCAACTCAATCCTTCTTCTAAACTCTGGCTATAGTCACATATAGTCAGACTGAGCATCTTCAGTGCTATCTGTTCATCGTCACTTCTTAATTTAAAAAAAATAGTTTCATATCATCCACATATAATAAACTCACCAACCATCTTTTTTAAAAAGCTGAAGTTGCATACTAAGACCCAATTTGTCTAATTAAAAAATTGTCAAAAATGAATAATAGATGACTGAACATAGGTTTTTTTTTCCCATTAAGATAAATGACATTTTACAAATGACTTGATAGGGAGAGGGAAAAATTGAGACACCTTGGTATTTAATTTTCTGTCATGATCTTTTAAACTCAAAAATTATAAACAAGACTTAATTGGTCTAATTATTTTACTTCAAAAGAGTAAATTTCAATAAGGAGAAAGTAACAGTAATAAGAGAGTTGGTCACATTCTTCCAGAATAACCTATTGTTATTCTGTTACTGTTAAACTCTTTTGTATTTATCCATTATTACAATATATAAGAACATGTCAGATATTCAAATTACATTCCTAAAATTACACAGATCATTTCTACTGTTTGTTTTCTTTTAGCATGACTCAAAGTCATATGCTTCTGATTAACATTTTTCTAGTGAATGTCAGGACAATTCCATTGAAAATAGTTTCCTACAGCCCCAGATGTTTTACTTCTGGTCTTTGACCTCCAAGATTAAATTTCAGATAGTAACTTTTCTTTGTAGAATCAGTAATATGGCATCTGGCAAAACACTCATGGTAACAAGTAGATGGCATATTTCCTAAATAGGAAATAATCTGAGGACAGGAGAATTCCATGTGACCAAATTATAAACATCATAAATACTCCTAGATCGTGTTCCTCAGGCTCTGCCCCCTTCTTCAGCTAGTCGCAGTCTTACTTGCAATTATGAGTTCGTAAATAGGTCCGGTTCATGGGCAACTGAGGACACCATGCACTTTCTACTCAGAGTCCATATGCCCAGATGCTTACTGAGTGGGCTGCGTCAGTGAAATGTTCATCTCCTAGCTGAACTGAGTCCCTACCTCAGGGCTTTCCCTGCTGCATTCAGCCCTGGATCTCAACATTGCAATCTATTTTTGGAAACGTTCCTTGGTTTAACACCATGCAATGGATATTTTTTGTCACTGGCATGAAGTCCAAGTTCCTTCATGTCAGAGAGAAGACCTTTCATGCTAAGGCCCCACCCAGGCAGCAAGTCCCGGCCCTTCCTCCTACCCTCCCACCTCTGCCTGCCAGCCACTCTCAAAGGCAGGCAAGTTTGCAGGTATGTCATTCATGAGCTAGCACCCTCCTAGGCCTTGGCTTCCGGAACTCTGCTTTCAACTGTCCCAATCCTGTCCCCTGGGATCCTTTTCTAGGTAACTTCTGCCAATCCTTGAAATTGTGGCTTTCACTTTCCTTACTCTTTGGGAAGCCACCCCTGGATCTATTAGGCTGGTCAAGCCTCCTCTGCTTTGGGACCTCAGCACCTTGCCATTCCCCATCTGTAGCAGGATGGATAATCACACACACACACACACACACACACACACACACACACACACACCCTTCATCCCAGCAACCTGTATATCTCACCTTTAAAGGAAAGAAGCTTTGCAGATGTGATTAAGGATCTTAAGGAGGGCCCTAAATACAGTCATTTACCTTCATAAGAGACAGACAGAAGGAAATTTTACACAAACAGAAGAAAAAGATACACACAGAAGAACATAGATGTAAGAACACAGAGACAGATTGTTCGCAAGCCAAAGTATGCCAGCAGTCAACTGGAAGCTGGAAAAGGAAAAAACAGTTTCTCCCCTAACACCTCTGGAAGAAATGCAGCCCTACAGTACCTTGTTTTCAGATTTCTACTCTTCAGGACTTCACTAGAACACACATCTGTTGTTTTAACCTAATTCACAGAAATGTGTTCAGCATCCTCAAGAAAGCTATACAGCTTTACATCTGTATCAGTCAAGGGTCCCATCAACAAGAAAGGACACAGACAACAAGAGGAGGAATAAAGCTCCAGGTAACAGTCCATACTCGAGATAAGGAGCTTCAGTGAACACCTCTCAGAGGGCAAGGGAAGTGAACTGCTACCTTCAGAAGTCAAGAACTATGTGGACAGGATTCCCAAAGGAGCTATGGCCTTTCATAGATGAGCACAGCCAACTCAGAGCAACTCAGCAGGGAGAAAGCCAGAGAACAAACATCCTAGTCTCACCCTCTCCACCCTCTGACCTCACCAATGGCTGTGAACAGCAGGTCTTCTCAAACATTTCACACAAGTCAGAGCCCAGAGTGAGAAAGAAGGAGCCTTGGAGAGTCAGTCAGGAGGGAAAGACACACAGCCTCCTTCTCAGCCCCAGCTGACCCTTCACCGCCAGCTCCCTGAGTTCTTCTGTAGATACCAGAGCTCAGCCAAGCTTCACCCCTCCATGTCATCAACCCAGAGCCTGTGTGTGTCGGGCACAGACTGGCAGGGTCATAAATATTTACTGAACTAAATTAATGAAATACCTAACAGAGCAAGTAGAGACTCCCACAATTAAGATCCAGACTCACACTTCTGATTTTATTTTCTGCTTTTATTAACCTTCTGCTGGAGGCCAGAATGAATCAGCAAATCGCTCTCCAGCACACCTAACTCTCCTCTACCTCCACAGGTCTTATTTGTGTTTCCCTTGAAGCAGTAACATTTTATTGTGTTTTGTTTATATGTGTGCACATATCATAACTCAACTTGAAAATCATATTTTCTTTATTACACTATGTCTTCTAGAATTACATATCCTAATAGGATTTAGCCAGTGTCTTTCAAATGTAAGTTCACAATAAACATTGTTGGATAAATAATTACCTGTTTGTTAATTAATATATTTTATAGTCACTTATTATCTAGTCTGTTCTTGTTTGTTTGTTTGGTTGGTTGGTTTAATTTTGGAAGCTAAAAGAGTCTCTGGATGTGAACTTTAATTCTTTCCAAATGGTCACTTTTACTTAATAAACATGACACGATGAAAAGACTCACGAGCGAAGTTTAGGTCTTCGTTCTTGACTTATGCAGTTAATAATTCATAATTGTACTATATACTTTATTATGAAGGGTAATTATTTCCCCTAGGGGTGGTGAAGCATAAGGAAAGCACATTTCTGAAGTTTGTCTTGAGATATGAATTTACCCATTTTTGGGTGCTCCTCAAGGCTTAGAGAAAGTTAAAACCACATTTTAATATGACTGCATAGAAAAGAGGAAAAATAGAAAGGAAACAGTAGTGTGGCAGGTATACTAACCTAGTTGTATAGCATTTTAATAAAAGTCATACTATATTAGAAAATGTCAGACACAAGAAGGCAAAAATGACACATTCTGCTACAATGTTCTATACCACTTAACATCAGAATAAACATTTTAAAAACTCCTTAGCCATAACTACCAGGAATATTTAGCAATACTCATGATAGTGTGTGAAATTTACAATCCCATTTTATTACAGCATCACCTTAAAAGAGAATACAAGCTGAGCTGATCTCCCCAAGGGCAATCATGAAGAAGGGTAGGAATACCTAACACAGTGACTTTATTGCTGTCAGAAATAAACACCTACTTTCCTACACAAGAGCTATGCAGTTCAGTAAATATATTTTGCAAATGACTGCAGCACCATAACCACATCCCAGAAAAAACTCCTATGCAAATGTCTTAAGAAATGCTTAAGCTCTTTAATATTTGAATTGCTTATAAATGTTTATCTGCATTATGTTTTTCTTCCAAAACCTACTAAGCTTATTTCATTGCAAGGCATAAGTCAATATTTGCATATGGCTGTGAATAAACACAGTTTTGCAGTAGGTTCATTTAGATTCAATGGACAGAATAAAATATATTTTTTCTAAAGGAACATATCTTTTGGTTATTCACTTAGGGCTCAAAAGCAAATGAATGTTCAGTATTTCACAGTTACATAAATCACTGGGGCCTGATAACTAAATTCCTAAAGAAAAAATTATTTGAAAATAAAGAACTCTGAGAGTGACGCAGGATGAAACCAGCTTGCCATTCCTTGAATGTGCACCCAGAATACCCACTGCTTTCCAAGGCCCAGTGCAGGCTTGATTCCAGGACAGGGGCCTGATTCCAGCAGCAAGGCACTTTTCAGATTCCTAAGCTGATCTACATAAGACAAAGCTGATACCAGACAAGACTAGGTTAATTCATCAAATTAACTACACGTGAGAGTAGAGTGAGACATCTCAAGTTCATTTCTGTAGATGCAAATGGATTGTATAACCCCCTCGGCCTTCACTGGCTGTGGTGCAACCCGAGGTCCTCCTATGTTGCAGACTACCTCAAATTTCTGAAATAAAGCTCTAGTCTTTCATTCAAGGGGTCACAATTGCTTAGCACTTAAATCCCAAGATAAAATCCAAGCTGCTATGCCCAGGAATTACACAAGGGTCTAGAGACATTCAAAACAATGAATGTGACTTTAGCAACTTTAAGTCATGTCAACCCCATGGCAACGAAGGAGAGAAGTGGAGATTTCCCACTTCTCATGCAAGGCCCCACAGTTTCCACCATTTTTGTCTTCAGACTGCATGAAACAAGCTGCAGGCATAAATGCTGAATCAGAAGTAAATTCCCCACTCAGGACCCCTCCGGCCTGCTCGGGTAGTAGGAGCAGCACATGAGTGTAAAGCTGCAAATTTGGGTTTGATGGAGAGATGTGATCCCAGGTGAGTGATCCGGCTATGCCTTATGCAGGGAGCAAAGGAGGTGGGCCTGAGAGTATGAATAGTGCTTGGGTTTATAGACACTATGAAAGATTACCTTGCTGAGAGTGTAACATAATAAAAATAATAATGATTCCTGTGGTGATTATGATGATAGTGGGTTACTGTGTATTAGTTCACAAACTCAGGTGTACAATAATTATTTTTTATTTGTCATAAATCAACATCTGACTCCAAATTCCTGGGCTAAGATAGGGGGAAATACAACCTTCCTCACCCCAGAGCCCGCAAACCTTCCCTTCCCAGAGCTACACCCGGGCTCTTGGGCTACCAATTCCTTACAGGGACTACTGCAAACATACACTAATAAAAGTCAAGAAACATAGAGTAAGTGAAAGACTGCATTAAGATAGAAAAAGACCTTCTGTCTAAGGCGCCCAAGAATTCTCCTTGGTCATAGTCACCCGCCGCTGCCGACACTCACCCTCACCCATGTGCGGATGCTCCAGGATGTCCCTTTGGTGCTGCTCTTCCCTTTTGCCTGGTGCCTCACCACAGTCTCTGGGAATGCTGGAATCAGCCTCTCTAGTGCAGTATCATCCTGCCACCAGGTGGAGAAGGGCAGGATCCAAAGTCTCTTTCTGTCTCTATCAGTCTGTCTGTCTGTCTGTCTGTCTCTCTCCCTTCTTCCCTGCCTCCCTCTGTGGCAGTAGAGCTACCTTCTCCTCTCCACATTTCTCCCAGTGGCTTTCCTAACTCTACACTACACCCCTCCAAAGCCATAATCTATTCAAAATAAAAATCAAGAAGTTTTGACAAAAGTATCTTCCACTCCATCTTCTACCAGATGGCTCAAAATCTGATAGGCAGAAAAAACTGAAAGGAAAAAAATAAGAAAAAAAAAAACCCTTCATGTCGAAGTGAAATATCTGCCACCTTATCTGATGTTTTCCAACTATTTACCCCCTCTCTGCCAGGCATTTTCACTCATTAGTCTTTAGGGCAAGTATGAGACACTCTTAGCTCTGCTTCATAAATGAGTGGTGTTAAATATGCCCGAGGTCTCCAGGTGGTTAATGACAAGACTAGGACTAACCCAATTTCAGAAATTACACATATTACCTCACTTACGATGTCACTTGTTCCTCCCATACAGAAATAAAAGGAAAAACTCTCAAGAGTTTTAAGAAGTAACAAATAATAGATGGTTGAGAATAAACAGCAAACAGTTGATACTGAAAACAAGGTTAGATGGAATTACGAAGATCTAAGATGGCCTTTGTTTTTGGAAGATAAAACTACCTATGAAGAAAATCTGAAAGAACTGTCAAAAATCTCACAGAAATAAGTGATTGTAGCAATGTTTCACAAGTCAAAATTAATAAACCACTTTGCTATATGCCACCAATAAATAACCAGAGCTTGAAATTAAAAACATGATAACATTTATGTAAGTACCCCCAAAATGGAGCATGTGTACAGGATTCATAGGAAGAAAACTGCACCTCCTGTTGAAAGAAAAAGAACCAAATGGATCAGGAAATATTCCATGTTAAGGGATAAGAAGACATAATATTTTCTAAGATGTCAGTTCTTTCCGAGGTGAATCACAGATTTAATGACTCTCAGTTACAATCCAAGCAAGTTATTCTGTGGATATTGACAAACTGATTTTAAAGTTTATACAGAGAAGCAAAAGATTCAGGACGGCCAACAGGTTATTGAAGGAAAAGAACAAAGTTGGGAGATTAACAGACCGCTGGACTTAAAGAATTACTGTAAAGTTACATAAATCAAGACAGTGTGATACTGGCAACAGAAGGAATGAGGAGATCAATGGAGCAGAACAGAGAACCCAGAAATAGACTCACATAAATATAATCCATTGATCTTCAACAGAGAAGCAAAGAAAATGCAATGGGGCAAAATAGTCTTCTTAACAAATGGTGCTGAAATAGACATCTACATGCACAAAAAATTTTTTTAAAAAATCTGGATGTAAACTTCTCACTCTGAAAAAAAGTTAACTCAAAGTGGTTCATAGATCTAAGTATGAGATGCAAAACTGTAAACTCCCAGAAGTATTCAGTGCATGATGACAACTTCCTGGTTACACCAGTAGAGGCTTGATGTGTGAAATAACTGATAAAATAAACTACAATGAGATTTTTAAAAGAATTATATTTAAATTATGTTTAAAAGAATTATATTCTGTAAAAGATACTGTCAAGAGAATGAAAAGACAACCCACAAACTGGAGAAAATGTTTGAAAGAGACACTTTGCCATGGTTTGTGCATCGTCTGAGCTTCCACAGTGGTGAGGGGTGTCGAGGTGTTTGGGAACGTCGCCCTAGGAAGGGACTCACAGTTTTCCTGATGCTCCAGTTAGTGCCTGCTGGTACAAAGAGAACAAGCTCCACTTCTGTTATGGTTTACAGTGTCCCTGAAAGCCCCAGGTATTCAGGAATGGGGCTTTGGAAGGTGATGGGGTCATCTGGACTCATCTACTCATGAGTTCATAACTAACTGGGCTGTTTGGAGGTGTAAGAAGTTGCTCGGCCACCAGGGTGTGACTCCCCTCCCTCACCCTTCTCTTTTTCCTCTGCTCCCTGGGGGCTCTGAGGTGAGTCCGTTTTGTCCATTTCTGCCATGCCATCGCTGCCTCGTAGCCAACAGACCATGAACCGAATCTTTCAAATATGCTTCTGCACCTTTCGAGTTGTGGGTGTCAAGTGTTTTGTCTCAGCAATAGGAAAGTGACCACAACAGCCCCTGAATCTCTGTCTTCCTATGTCACTACGTGATTCCCCCCCTCCGTACGTGGCAGTTTTTCCCTTTCAGGTTTTTTGTCATGTGAGGTGGCCAGGGAGTCTTACTAGATAAGACTTCCCAGTCCTGGCCTCTTGGCTCTAAAACCCCAAATTAACCTCCTTACTTTATTAACTATCTAATATCAGCCATGTTTATTACAAAAAAACACAACAAATCAAGACACATCTAATAAAGGGCTATCATCCAAAATATATAAAGAATTCAAGACTCAAGAAACAACCTTATTTTTTAAAAAAGGCAAAAACTTCAACAGTTGACTCAAAAAATAAGATATATAGATAAGAAATAAGAATACAGAAAGTTCTTCACATCATTATCATTGTGAAATGCAAATTAAAGCAACAGTGAAATATCACTACCCACTTATAAGAATGGCCCAACCCCAAAATACTGACACCACCAAGCACAACCTTATGAACCAGCAGGAACTCATCTGCTGCTGACTATGAAGGAAAGAAATGCAAAATAGTGCAGTCACTTTGGAAGACAATTTCGTTTCTTACAAATTTGAACATATTTTTACTAACATAATTGTGTAATTATGTTACTTGGTATTTACCAAAATGAGTCAAAATTAATGTCCACTCAAAAACTTGTACAAAAATGTTGAAAACATCTATATACAGAGTTGTTAAAACTTGTAAGCATTCAACATAGCCTTAAGTAAGCTGTACTGAGACAATAGACTATTATTCAGTGCTATAAAGAAGTAAGCTATTAAAGTATGAAAAGACATACAGAAAACTTACATGCAAATTACTACGTAAAAGACACCAACCTGAAAAGGCTACATATCACTGGAAAGGCAAAAGTATAGAGACAGCAAAAAGCAAATCAGTGGTTGTCAGGAGTTGAGAAGAAGAGGGCTTAATTATATCTGCTACCTTATTTGTAACTAATGGTGATAAGCTAAAGATTTCTGTAACTAAGCAGTTGATAGAGCTCTGCTGACAAGGGTTAATCTGGAGCTAGTGCACAGAAAGGACAGGAGGGGAAAGCAGACTCCCGTGGGAGTGCGTGGTCTACTCACAAGACAGCCTTGGAATAGGAATGGAGGAAGGAACGGGAGAACGGTGACGTCATGGCTGGGGACCACATGCTTGGCATCTAGTTAGGTGCCACTGTTAACAAATGAGGATGAAGAAACAAATTAAAAGGAGACTAAAAAGTCCTAGGGAATTAGAAAAATGGTACTATCAACAAAGGAAGCATAAAAGAACATAAAAGGAAAAAACTGTAAGAAGGATCTAGCATGGTGCCACAACTTAATTAGCACACACTCCATGAAGAAACAATCTAGAAAGACTCTAGAGTGCTAGCTTGAATCCCAGGGATACAAAAGATACAGGAGGAGTTTTATAAATGTTTGCAACCACTGCCTAACAGACAATCAATCTACCCATGTTATAGTCAGGGATTACAAGGAAAACAAGTATGTACAGGACACATAATTTACACAATTATTTTTATTATAGTCACCCAAAGATTCAAACACAAAAAGTATAGGCAATCTGTCCTCACACTACAGACCTAGAGAATCCACAATTATTTTTATAATAGTTGCCCAAAGATTCAAACATGAAAATCTGTCTACACACTACAGACCTACAGACCTAGAGAAGGCCTTGATCCCACAGCAATGTCCTGCATAAGTCCAGCTGGAGGCCTAGAGCCCACAACAATGTCTCATGCAAGTCTGTTTCACTGATCTGCATTAGGAAGGCCCAGAGGTCAGTGGTCGAAGCTAGAAAGTCTGTGCCAGTGGGGTGAAGGATCTGTGCCAGCAGACAAGAGATCTGCACTGGAGCCAGGAAGCAATGCTCAAAGGAAGAACCAGAGCTCCCCTGAAGAGAACTGCTGCCATCCTCAGTGACAGTGAGGACTAGAGTTCCTCTGATGATAGAACAGCCGAGTTCATATCTGGAAAGAAGCTTGACAGGCTCCTCCAGGAGAGCCAATGGCAACAGGAGAACCAAAAGCCCAAACAACGCACTACCTTTTCCTCTCCAGGTCTCCTTTTTGTCTTGGCAACCATCCTCAGGTGGGCCATCCATGCTCAGCACCACAGATTCAGTTCAACTGGTGTTACAAGTTGGTCACCAGTTATTAATCCACCCACTTGCTCTGTAGCTTGGCTCCTTTGAAAAAGCAAATTATGTTCATGAAGGGCCAGTTCTTCTGCTTTAGAGGGAGAGAATTGGTTAAAGCAGTCGTGCTGTAGCGCTAACTTAAGAAACAGTGTTCAAGGAGAAAGCTGCACTGTCACAGACAGGGTTTGCAGCTTAAGTCAAAGATCTGGTGGTTATTTGCCATTTCTGCCACTTACTGTACTCGAACCTGGGATAAATTATTCTCACCTTCAGTTTCTGCTTATTTAAAATGTGAATACTAATGTGTGCCTTATATGATTGTGTTGAGAATAAATGAGGTACTCTGTATGAGGGAGTTTGTAAAGTATTATGCCAAATTAAACTATGTAAAATGATTTCTACTCAGCTGAGTGAGAATTCCATAACTGATTGTAAATTCTGACTAGAAAATAGTTTTCCAAGAGTAACAAAGATTGGTGAGTTTTTAACCACACCAGAGAAATTTTAGTTGCTGAATTCATTATGGACACGTGGAGAAATGCTGGAGACCCTCATTTGGATGCAAAACTGTGAAAAGGTACCAATCTTGACCAACAAGAAACAATAACTGTCTAGGGTCAGGGATGTCCCCTATTGTACATACTCTTCCTAGGAATTTGGGGATATCTGTGACAAGCTAAAGACACTTACCCATACAAGAACCCTTAATTCCTCCAAAAAGATCTATTTTTTAAAAAATAAGAATTTGGAATCCAAATTTCAAATTAGTGGCCAGAAAACAACACTGAAGCAGCTGCCCCCCCACACTTCCTTGGACACTCCAACACTTCTAACTTCCCCAGCAACAAGAGTCACATGTTAACATGAGGCGTCCTCTGCAGAGCCTGTTCTTGGTAGCAGTTACCATTTCCTGGTAAATGAAAGAACAATGGACATGAAGGTGTGCGGCCATAAGACCGGATGAAACGTAGCCCAGCGATGAGGGTCTACCGCACTGTGGAGTCCCTCATTCTCTTCTGAGCTGTTCTCCCCACTACCCACGCCATGACCTCTCACCACTGTTTCCCTGGCTCTCTTATACCTGATGAACCATCTGCAGATTTAGATGTTGGTCACACCACTCAGGCCTAGCTGACCCACTTAGCACTGACACATAACAAACCACCTAAAATTTAACAGCTGAAGACCATTACCAGCTCCTACTGATCACTTTTAGCAGAAGTCGTTCATGCATTGACATTCTGCTGGCAGGTGGCAGGGCCTTGCAAGTCTAAGATACTCTTGACCGGGACCACTTGAATTTCTGTTTGTCTCACATCTTCCAGGAGACTACGCCAGTGATCTTGTCACTACAGTGGCAGGGTCCAAGAATCAAAAGAGAAAACATGCATGCACAGTCTCAGTTTTCACCATGTCCAATTCTGATTCTCATACATATGCACTTTATAGATTTTCAAAGTTGAGTCCTCATTTACTCTTTTCCTAGCCCATGCTCTCAAACAGCATTTACTTTTTTATTTTTTGTTTACTTTTCATTTAATAAATGAGAATAGTGTACATATTTTTTCATAACTTACTTTTTATCACTTATCAAAGCATGACCAATTCATCTGCCATTATAAAACACTCCTGTTTAGCAGGGAACAAACCTTGCCTAAATATATATTTTCATATAGCCTATAAACTAATAGCTTTTAAAAATTTTAAATACCTGGAGAAAAATAAAAAGAAGAGTAGTATTTTGTGATGCAAGAATATTGTGTGAAACTCAAATGTCAAGGTCCATGAAAAAGTTTTACTGGAGTAAAGGCACTATCATTAATTTAGAGGTCGGGTACAGCTGCTTTTCCACTACAGCAGCGAAGTTGAATTATTGCAGCAAACACAGCGTGGCTCCAAAACAAAAATACTACCTGGCCCCAACCTCTATTCTACAGTGTGGTTTCCCAGGACCAAACAATGTTGTGACCCCCTGTGGGTCCTTGGGGTGGGCCTACCCTGTCAAAAGCTTAGCTGGAAATGTTGAATATGGAAGTCATGCTCAATTTTTAATATTACTGATAACAACTCTGAGAAGGAAATATTGCATTTTTGGATTATTCCTCAGCTCAATTTTAGGAAATGCAATTGTTGAGGATAAAGATAAGCATGTTTTTTAGGCTTTTGATCCATATCTTCAAGATGGATATAAAAATCATTTAAAACATAATTTTATGCCCAGTTTTTAAGAATTATGACTGTTAGGAATATATATAGAATTTGTTCACTGAACATTTTGCTTTCCAATTGAAATAACCATTGAATTTTTTTTCCTTTCCCTTAGATCTAATCAATTTTGTGAAAAATATATCTTCCTTGGCTTTTACTTGATTATTATTTAGTCCCCTTTAAGTGGAAAAAAGATTTACCAAAAGACATAAATACAAAAAATCATATAGCTAGCTTCTCCCAGGGTTATCACTCTCTCAGAGAGAAAGAACTAAGATGGATAGCAAATCTTGTGTGTATGTCTGCTAAATCATGCAGCACTATAATTCCTTTACAAAGCACAACTGCTTGTCTGTAATAGCTAACCACATCTGTGCAGAAGCCTTCTCTTGGTGCTGTGCCTTTCTCGTGTGCTGGTGTCTACTCACCAATAGCTTTTCCAATAGCAAGAGTTTGCTCCACCTTTTACCAATATTTCAAATATTTTATTTTCCACCCAGAACCACCTATAATTTCATCTTAATATCCCTTATTTTTCTTCCACACTACCCTGTAAGATGAATGCAGGTATCCTCTATATAAGCTATCTATGTAGGTATTGTCGGAGTTGAGTCCTCTCTTTGATTTCAAATGAGAAAGAAATAGACCGAACTGAGGCATTTATTAGAGGAATGACCACATAACATAACCAAAAGTAGAAAAAAATGTAACTCTGTACTACCATTTATGTAAAGACTGCCAGAATCAAAATCTAGTAAGATCATATACAAATGCCAAGACCAAAGGGCAACCCAAAAATCACAAATGAAATTTTGAGACAAGACTCAAAAACCAGAAGAATGAGAATGAGAACTGGTCAGAAACAGAATTCTAGATCGTTCTGTTACTATTTTGCAGAGAACTTGGCTTCCTTTTACTGGGTGGTGGGAGCCACAGAGGACCTTAAAATAAAGAAAGTCAAAGCAGAGGGCAAAGGTTCAACTCAACATAATAGGAAGCAAATTCCAGAAGACAATTGTGGAAATCTGAAGAATCAACAAAGTATCCACTATTGACCTAGTCCATCAGGCTGCTATTACAAAATGCCACAAACAGTAGCTTATAGAAAACAAGGTAACTTCTCCCAGTTATAGATGCCAGAAGTCTAGGATGGAGGCTCCAGTAGATCCCTGTCTGGCAAAGGCCTGATGGATGGCACCTCTCATGTGTCCCCACAAGGTAAAGAGCACGAGGCAGCTCTCTAGGGCTCTTTCCTGATGTCATTAGTCACCTCCCAAATGACATAATTACTATTCATTGTCTTGAGGGGTCAGTATTTCACATAGGCATTTGAGGGAAACAAGCATTCAGATTATAGTAATCAGTCAACTATAAAAAGGCACTTAAAATTCTTATGAAGAAAAATGATTTTCAGCCTTCTTTTGGTCCTCATGAAAGTTGTATTTGCTTCTCCTTATGTATTTAGGTAGACTGAAAAAATAAGTATCCCCTCTGATTCACTTAACTTCAAATAAAGTACATGTATTAAAACCAGCTATTAGAAATTATTGTCCTTCAATTTTTCAGCATAGTAATCTGAAGCATATGGTCTCTGTAGGACCCAGTTTCCTTGAAGGTCAGTAGAATAATGAGCTACAGGCTTCCCAAGAGCCTAGGAAAAAGCCCTGTCCACTCTACAGGGTAAAGAGCAACCGAAGCCAATCCATAGATTCCAGCCAGCTTCCTTCTCATTTTCTTTCTCTCTCTCTCTCTCTCTCTCTCTCTCTCTCTCTCTCTCTCTTTTCAAATCTCTCACAATCTCTTTGTCTCTATTTCATCTCTCACCACACACATACACATACACACACACACACACCCCATATCACATCACAAACACATGACAATTATAGAGCAATATAATCTGGGACTAATAAAAGTTGTAAAAAATTAATGAGGAGACCATTAGGATGAAATGACACTGACATCTTGGGTTCCTGAGTGAACAAACCAAAACCCCTTTCAGTGGACAGGGTAAAATGACATGTATGGTTGACTGGTTGTGTCCACTTCACAAGTTTAGAAACTTAAGGGAATTGGCTCACCAATTCTACTTCCTGGGGTGTAGAGGACCCACCGTGGGGCGGTGTCACCTCAGTGGTATAAAGGGGAAATGAGGAAGAACAGATAGCTTCTGCTCTTCAAGGATGCACCATTCTTCAGCTTGGGCGTCATCTCCTGGCTTCCAGCACAGACTCTTCAGTTTCCTCCTTGGATCCTTCAGCCTTCCAGGGCAGACCCATCAGCCTCCTGATGCAGACTCACAGAGGACACTGTAGTAAACTCTAGACCCTAGGCTGGATCCTTCCTTCTCCAGGGTACAGACAGCCTCTGCATGCTTCCTCTTCTGACTGTGGGTGGCCATCATAAGCCAATCTTATGATTTCTTACACACTGTGTATCCTGTGTTATATCTCT
Source organism: Hydrochoerus hydrochaeris (assembly GCA_004027455.1). Taxonomy (NCBI): domain Eukaryota; kingdom Metazoa; phylum Chordata; class Mammalia; order Rodentia; family Hydrochaeridae; genus Hydrochoerus; species Hydrochoerus hydrochaeris. The sequence goes on along the minus strand of PVLA01002232.1, from coordinate 73,477 downwards.
TTCTCTAGTAAAACACTGACTGATATAGACACTGAAACCAACCAAGCAATCACTAGGCACCATGATAGTGAAGAACAGGTTAGAGCTTTCTAGGATAACACACAGACCACAGCAGCACATGTGCCATAGGCTCACATCACTGCTAGTACCTCTAAGGCTACCATTTCACTTAGCCGGTCAAGTCTTCCTCTGTCTTCTAGAAGTGTCCCCTTCACATCCGCCTTGGTCCCCTACTCTCATTGCTGAGACAAAATACCTGACACCCAAAATGAAGGAAGCAAAAGTGTATTTAGCTCACAGTTTATGGAAGTTTCAGTCCATACTCAGCTGACTCCAAGGCAGGGTGGCTTGGCACGGGAGAAACACTTTAAGGCAGCAGCCAGCAAAAGCAGCAGGAGCAAAAGGAGGGAAGCAAGCCTCTTTCCCTCCCTTATACTATAGGCAGGCCACCCCTCCTGCTCCAAGGCAGATGTAACACTCACAAATTCTTGCCTTCCTCTTGCACAAGGTAAGAACCCTGGTTCCCTGCTGAGACTCTTGGTTAAGCTTTAAACTCAAGTTGACACAGTGTATCAACCATAACAACACCCCTTCCATGGAGCCCTGGGGAACTGCACTGCAGCACTGACTGACTCATGAGCCATTATAGGCTTTTAACATTTTAACATGCTGAAGTTTATGTATTAGCATTGCCATTGTTTCAAAGAAAGTCTGGAAATTCTCTCCCAAGACTGGACCAAAGCAATATCAAATGAAAGAAAAACATTCCTAAGCAGTAAAACAAAAACAGTGTCAATTACATACAACAGGATGAAGAAATTCTAACATCATGAATATTTTGTTTAAATTGAAATTTAAAAATTAACAAGATCTAAGTTTGCTTTTCACGGTAATTGCATAGTGTCTTTTGATGAAAACAAATACAATTATTCTAGGAAACACCTAAATAACCTCAACTTAGGAGAACAAGGGCAGTGTTACACTTCAAGTGTTGGCTTCCTTGTCCATGGAAGCCAATACCATGGAAATGGGCTTTTGCAAAAGAAAGAGTTTTGTTGGAGGCTGAAAAACAAGGAGACAAGAGGTGTGATGAACTCAGTCTTCCCATCATCAGGTAGCCAGGAAATCCAAGGGCTCTGTGGAGGGAGTGAGTCTGACAGGGTGTGGAGTCTTGACTGAATGTGGTCTTCTGTTGGAATTGTGGTGGGACCCCTAGTGCTCAGTCTACTGGCTAGAGACTTCATCTGGTCTTTGGGGTCTTGCCCAGATGGGGTATCAGGGTGCTGCACAGTCAATGAGGAAAACATCTTGCACAACTCTTAGGAAGTTATTAGTGAAAACTCCTATCAGGAAGTTTGCAGTCTTAAGGCTGAGCTTTAGTGAGGCCTTGGATTCAGCAGAACAAATGGATGGACAAGCTGTGCGACTGCTCTAGTCCCTCACCATACATGAGTGGATTCCATCAACAGGGAGCCACAGGTTGAAGATATGGGTGCTGCTGTGTGGATTCTTTCCAGCCTGAGTCCTTGTAGCTCATGCTCCTGGCTGCTGGGGAAAAACCTCTAGTGCAAAGGTTCAGGGTGTGCAAATAAGGCCAAGTCAGGGAAACCAGGAAAACACATTCCCCTGTGTTTATAGGCAAAGTCCCTGTTACAGATAAACATTCTTGGCAAACAAAAACTGGAGCATAAACTCTGCCTAATACTAAAGCTTGCAGTCCAGCCACAGTAAACACAATGGTGTGGATGGCAGAGAGAGAGACACAGAAGCCAACAGAACCAAACAGCCTTGAAATAGACCTTCACAAGCATGCTCCACTGACTTGACAGAGGTGCATGTGGGAAATTCCATAGGAAAAGAATATATATTACATAATGGTCTTGGGTTGATTATACTTACGTCAGTCAAAAAATGAAACTCAATCTGCCCCTCAAATCTTATGTAATGTTAACTCAGAATAAACCATAGACAAATGTAAAATGCAAAACCAAGAAAGTTTTAGGGGAAAAGTATAGCAAATGTTCAGTTTCTAAAACTAAGCAGAGTTTGTGGAGTTTATCTCTAAGCACAGCTGTAAAAGGGAAAATTTGATAAATTAGACCCCATCAAAATTAAAAACATTTGTTCTGTGTATGTCCATAAGAAGAGGTTGAAAAACAGTCTGGGAGAACATATTTGAAAATCATCCATTTGACAAAAGACTAATATCTAGAAAATACAAAATTAAACAGGAAGAAATACCCAAAAAACTAATGAAGAAATGAGTAAGATACTTGAAGAAACATTTCACTGAAGAGAATGTGCAGCAGGAAAATAAGCACATTAAAGGGTATAAAACTATAAGCAGCCATCAAATCAATAGCTCCTTGTGGCAAACTATTAATATACAGCTATCAGTGACTAACAGAAAAATAATAATGACAGCACCAAATGCTGGTGAAGATGCTGAGAAACTAGATTTCTCAATATTGCTGATAGGATTGTCAAATGATGCAGCCACTCTTAAAAATGATTTGGTCACTTCTTAACTTGACATACAACTCCCATACAGTCCAGCAGATGCACTTCTGTGTATTTATCTCAGAAACATGAAGTTATATCCATACAAAAACCTGTGCACAGATATTCAGAGAAGTCTTATTTGTAATAGTCAGAAACTGGAATCAGCCCAAATGGCCTTCCATAAGCAAATGGCTAAACAAACTGTAGTATTTTCATAGATTAAAATATTACTCAAAAAATTTAAAAAGTAAGCTATTGGTGTATACACACATCTTAGATGACCATCTAGGCAATTATACTAGGTGAAAAAAAGCCAATACTGAAAGATTACACACAGTATGATTCTGTTTATATAACATATTGAAAATGATACAGTTTTAGAAATGGCACAGTTTGGTGGTTTCCAGAAGTACGTGAGGATAGGAAGCAATGCAGTGTGACTCCACAAGGGCAGCTCAAGAGACCCTGAGGTCATGGTGCTACGTATCCTGACTGTGAAGATGGGCACACGAATTTACACAGGTGCTAAATCATATAAAACCTAAGGCACCGTCACACACACAGGGGTCCAGATAAAGCTGGCTTGCTCAGAATAAAATAGATGAACTATATCAATGTCCATCTGTCCAGGATGGGATTTTATGCAGTAGTTTTGCAAAGCTAATCAATGAGGGTAACTGAGCAAAGAGCACAGGTCATCTTTCTGTATTATTTCCTGCTACATGTGAATCCACAACTATGTGAATAAATGTTTCAATTATAAATAGATAATCAAGTGAATATTAAGCATAGTTAAGACCTAAGATATCAATCGTCCTTATAAATATGGGCCACATTTCTCTTCTTAAAAGACAAAGATGTTCAAGTCAGACTTTGGTAAAGTGTATGCTATTTGTAAGAGATAAATTTCAAATAAAATGTAGATTTGAAATAATAAATGAAAAATATACTGTGGAAATGCTTGAAAAGTTTTAAAAAGTATAATACTGATATCAGAAAAATATAATCTGAGAAAATAGAATCAAATGGAAAATTAATAATTCATGTAAATAAAAGAATAACAGAGAAAACATATCTGAATAGTTTAAATTCAAATCGCACTTCCAAAATAAAGAAGTCAAAACTTGATAAAGAAAACAGACCAAAGAAATCGGCTAGAAATGAGCTCTGCCAGAAATAGCAAACTCAAAATTATACAGAGGACCTGAAGAGCTAAAGCAGAATGATTACTATACATAAGATAAAACATACAAAGCTCTCTGCCCTACTGTCTTCGTTACTTTTCTGTCCTTGCTGAGACAAAATACCTGACACCCAAAATTAGGGAAGAAAAGGTTTATTTAGCTTACAGATAGGCAGCCAGAGCAAAAGGGGCCGAAAAAGCCTCTTCTGCTCCCATATATTGTACACAGGCCACCCAGTGCTGCCTGCCTTTAATGAGATAGGTCCAAAATGACACTGCAAAAGAAGCTGATAAATGCAGGGGGCACTAAACATAAGAGAACAAAACATTTAGTTCAAGATGCTGATGCATTGACAATAGCAGTTTGATGAGAGCAGAGAAGAAATTAAAAGCAACTTTAAATAGAAAATGGAAGAACTAGACACAGGAACAGCACTTCGAGAAGACTATACACATAAGTCAATCTAGACAAGTCTAATCAAAAACATAAACACACATACACATACACACACACACATGCACATGCACGCACATGGAGGAAGAAAAGTCAAATGAGAAAAACAACCAGTTATTTTTAATTGCAAATATTAATTAATGCAATTTATTCTAACTTTGTGATTTTTGCATAAAATAGATGATTTTCTAGGAAATAAAACCACTGAATAGGTAATCAAAGATCCAACCCTTTAAAAGGACACAAGATATAAGAGTCTTTAAGGGCAAGTTCCAAAAATGTGTCAAGTGTCTGAAACTTCCAATGTCACTAAGCTCTCCTCAGAACACTCGGAGGGAAATAAAATGCTCCTTAATTCATTCTATGAGAGCAGATTAATTCAGCACCCCTGAATCAAAGTGGAACAGGAGTGCAAAGAGAGGCAGCAATGAGGTGTGAAGTGGGTACCAGAAAGTTAAAAAGGTGAAACTTCTAAATGAAATGTTAGCAAATGGAACCCATGAGCTCGTGAAAGGGATAATCCCAGCAATGAGAGGATGGTGCCAAGCTGGACCTTTAGATATAGGAAAATATGCTTAAGGAAAAAAGCTGTCTGCTCTCAATAATAATTAAGATTTTAGTCAAATGTAATATATATTCCCAATATGAAAAATTAGTAAACTAAGTAGAAAATAAAAACTTTCATCAGAGGGAGCAAATTTGCTAGGATCCCACAGTAAACATGAGAATCATGAAGAAACATTGTAAGTATTCTCATTAAAGCATGAATAAGATAAAGATACTTGCTGATGCCATTATTATTTTATACTACAATATATGTTTTAGAAAATGTGGTAAAGAAATAAATAAGTGGGCAAGAAAGAAATATGTAAGATCAATTATACTGATATAGATACTGAATGTACAAAACTAATTCAAATCTCACCCAGAACAATAAGCAGGTATGAACAGATCATAAAATTTTTCTGTTCACCATGCAAGATTTTTAACTTGAACTTATCATTTTATTAATTACAGCAAAAGATCGCCGATGCTGTAGGAGATGAGTCAGGGAGCCAGCACATAAGCCATGAGCAGACCCAGCCGCTCCAGACTGGGATGATGTATATGCCATTCCAAACTAGCAAGGAAGACAGAGAGTGGAACATCTGATCTGTGCTCAGACATTTTTGTGGGCAGAAGTAATGACTGTGACGCTTTTTATTTGAATGTTACTCAGAAGAAAGCTTTTCTAAGAGTCATGACCCATTCCTAACCTACAGTATCACTCAGCATTAGGATTGTGAAGTGGTGCTCAAGGAATTTCCACTATAAATTATTATGCAATTAAGTGACAAAATATTAAAAGAAATTTTCACAATTAATCATCATGTAGTTTTTTAAATAAAATCAATATTTTTATTATTGTTATTATTTAATAGAGAGATATATGGAGTGAGAAACCCATAGGAAAACCTCTAGAAGAGTGTGAAATAGAAAAGCAGCTGCAGTTATTTAAAAGGTATCCAGTGATTTTTTATTTCTGCTATAATTTTCTGCATTTTCCAAGGGTGACATTTGTAGTAAGAAAATTAACTTTAGGTTGATATTTTTCTGGCTGAAGTGGTAGTTTTTTCACAGACAAGAAGAAAATCACGTTCATGATATCATGAATGAAAGGGTCTGTAGGACGTCTATGAGATAATACACTAGAGTAGCTCATGAAAGAATATGAAGACCACACTGTTTACCCATTCAAACCTTGGCCTCCCACTGGCCGCGGCAGTTTACATCTGCAATCCCAGCTCTTCCAGAGGATGATGGGAGGGTACGTGGGTGAGGCCACCCTGGGCACCCTGGTGAAACCCCACCCCACCCAGGAGGATGTACTCAGTGGAGAAGTTCTCGCCTAGCATGTGGGAAGCCCTGGGATCAGTCCCCAGCATCAAGTAAAAAGAAGTAAATAAATGAGACAATTGACCTCCTAAGATGAACTAGCTGTTGAGTGAGTCTTCAGTAACATGTCATGGCAGACAGAGGAACATGAGATCTCATAGTCTTCCACCAGCCTGTACTGAACTTGGTGGTAGCAGGTAACATTTAAGATTTGCTAATAACTCATCCTATAGGAGTCAACGAAGTGGATTTCTTTGTGAAAATATAATTAGTTTCACATGAAAAAACAAAACATAAAAGCAATCAGAGGCCTTTTTGATCCTCAGTACAAAAGTAGATTGTGCTACTGTTTTTCTCTGGGAAAATCTGTTTAAAGGCTGCAATGACTATAAGTTTCTGTGTGTCACCTTGCTTGGGTACAAGTGGGATGACAGTGAGATGCAGGATGTCCTTTCTGAGAGCCAGCTTACATCTGCAGAAATCCCAGAGAACTGCTGCCCAGGCTGTGCTGGCACCAACCACCTACCCGTCAAAGCCCGACTCTGTTAGGATGCAGGAGAGGCAGGAGTCAAAGCAAGAATGTGCCCAAGTCCCAAGTCTTCTTCAACTCCAGCATCAGGCTGTGGCCAGAAAGGCATGGTCAGGAGCAGTGCCAAGGGGAGAAGCAAAGCCAGCTGCTGGGAGCTGACTGCACCTCCCTTCACATTCACACAAGGCTCTGAGAAGGCGACGGCATTCAGAAACAGTCTGCAAGCAGATAATCAAGGCGAAGTGAGGTTAGCGTGCCGGCAGCACAGGAGTCCCGGCACTAGTGAGTGAGGACAGTCAGAAGCAGCCCGCCTGCAAGGCAAGGAGACAAGACTTGGAAGAAAACGATCTTGGATTCCTAGGCTGCAGAACTGCAAAATAGAAGCATGGATTGTCTAGGTCACCAGGCTGTGGAGTTCTATAACTACAAATAGCAATATTCAAATTCCAAAATGTCCCTGTAGTTCTCCCCCCCAAATATATATATATTGTACATATACATATATACATCAAAATATATTTCAAAAATTGATCTTAGTTTATCAACTCTCAGTGACTGCTTCTGGAAGACATTGTGGTTTCTTTACTTGAAAACAAAATAGCAGAAAAAGAAACTTACAGACACAAACGTATGCATGTTTGGAGGACCATTTATAAGTATGAAAAAGTGACTGGTCCTCCCTTCTCACAGGGACTGTGGTCATCACAGACCACAAACCTTGCCTTCAAAGCCCTCCCTCACCTCTGTAGCACAGCCGCTCCCAGGCAAAGCAAGGCAGGAGCTTCTGAAACTGAGCTTGGCAGTGACGGAGCCATTACAGCACTCGAGCTCCACCGGAGAGAGACGCTCTGGGAGTGCCTCCAACCTTCTGGGTGACCTGCGCTGCTGCGCAGATGCCTTAAATACAGGGGATGGCCAGGTGGTTTGGTTGGGTTTGGTTGGTTTGGTTGGGTTTGGTTTTTATCTTTTTGACAAAGGGTTTCACAATACAGTCAGGCTGGCCTTGAATTCACAGCAACCCTCTTGCCTCAGCCTCCCAAGCGCTGGGATTACAGGCATGTGCTGCCACACTGGGCCAGAATCTCAATTGTTGAAAAGTTTTTCCTAATATTTAGCTTAAACCCACATCCATTGCTCCAAATTCTACCCCTAAATTTGCACTGAAAGTGTTCACTCACCCTTTATGCCGTACGTCCTAGCTCTTCATGCCTGCTGCCCCCCCCCGCTACAAGTGCACTCAATCTCAGCCCTGTCTTGATAATACCATATCTGTACAGTCAACTCTGTGTCTCTGCCCAGCCATCTAGCAAAGAAGCATGAAATCAACTTCCACCACAGCTGCATGAGAGGCCAAGATGATGTGCGACCTGGATGTAAATACTAAAACTGACTCAAGAAATGGTAACAGGAAGAGGACAAGATGGCCGATCAGTGAGCAACAAACTACAGAGCCTCCTGGGAGAAACAACTCATACACCAGAATAAAACACCCTGGAGAGACCCAGACAGAGGGAGATGGATCCTCTTGACACAGGAAGAAATTAAAACGTAAAAAACTCATCAACTACGTTGGGACTACAACTGAAACAGCTAAAAATTATGGCACACAGTTTTTGTTCACTGCGACCTGCCAAGTTTGCAAAGTCCTGAATCCCCGCCAGCTGGCAGAGCCACCCAAACTTGTTCCTGCCGCCACTCACAGGAACCACAGCAGCGCTGAAGTTGGGGGTTGGTGAGCCCAACAGAGAGCAGAGCTGGCAAATGGACCTTCATTAATCCACACTCAGTTCTGGGATTGGGACCCCACCCCAACACTGGAAGGGCACAATCAAATGGGAGACATGTTGGAATCTGGCAGGAGGAGCCTGAACTGGGAGCAACAGTGACTTCAGTTGGTTCCTCCCTCCCCAAATCAGATTCATGGGATTTGCTTGGACTGGGCCACACCCCTGGCTGGGACCCAATGAGCCGTCCCAAATCGATTTCCTGCGCTTAGTGAGCACTAACTGGGGAAGGCCTCTCCAGTTTGGTTGGCCGGGCGGGGAGGGGCAGGCATAGGCAGCCACTGCTTGCACCTCAGTGATAAGAGCAGTCAGGAGAGGGCGGAGGTCCCTCACCAGCGTGCTTCAGAGGAAATGTGGCCAACAGAGAAGGGGGCTGGGACCTACACTGTAACCTGTGTGGAGAAAGCCAGGACCATGACAGGAGAGAGAGGCAGGAGGAGGCCCCCAGCCCAGAACCCTGATAGCCCTGATCCAGGAGAGGGAAAAACAAGGAAGACTAAGGGTAGCAAACACACAACAGCAAATAAGCTTCAATGAACATTAAAAGATATCTTTGGGACCTTGTAGATGACTCAAAACTGAAATATTAAATCAGGTAAAGCAGGATATGAGTAGAGTAATAAAAGAAATGCTCTCAGGGAGCATCTCTCAGGAAGATATAGATGGAAGAAGGGAGGAACACAAAAAAAGGAGAGAAGCATTCGATAAAGAATATAAAGAAAATATAGAATACATGAAGCAGATTCAAAGAGACTGCCAGGAAATTAAAAACTCCATTGAAAGCTGGCAAAATGCCTTAAAAGAAACTAAGGATAGACTATCAAAACTTGAAGACAAGTTGACAGTGTGTGATTATGAAAGATCTCTTAAAAATAACAAGGAAACAGGCAATAACAATACAAAGGCTACAAGATGACAAGAGAATCTACAATTTAAGAATAAGAAATGTGAACGAAGAAGCAGGAATACATACAGGTGAATTACAAAGGCTATTCATGAAAATAATTAAGGAAAACTTCCCAAGCATGGGAAAAGAAAATGACATTCAGTTATGTGAGGCATACTGAACTCCAGCCACGTACAACCAAAACAGATCTACACCCAGACATACAATAATCAAGATACCAGAAATTCAATATAAAAACAGAATATTAAAAGCTGTCAGAGAAAAGAAACAGATTATCTATAAAGGTTAGCCCATCAGGATCACGGCTGACTTCTTGACACAGACCATCAGATCAAGAAGAGCTTGGAGTGAAATATTCCAAGCCCCGAAAGAAAATAACCTCTAGCCCAGATTGTTGTACCTGTAAAACTATCACTAAAAATTAATGGAGAAACAAGATGCTTCCATGACAAAGAGGAACTTGTGACCACCAATCCAACCCTACAGAGAATACTGAAGGACATTCTAGAGAGAGAGAGAAAAAAAAATACCAGGATTTTAGGAACAGTGGCAAAAAGGCCTCAATGAGTGGGGCAGGCAGTAGAATGAAGGAGAAAACTAGACAAACAAAGGCAGAAGAATAGCATAGCAGAAATGAGGCAGAAAAGGATAACTAGAATCTCTAACATAGATGGCCTTGATACACTATATTGTTAATAGTGCACCAGGATTTAAAACACACATTACTCACACTACTCTGCTTAGATGTATTATATTCTGTTCCAGTCATTCTACCTGTACTAGATTTGAAGGCACAGACAGTAATCCTGAAAATAACAGGATATAGTATGGTAATCATTCTTAATTTCCTATTAACTTAATCTAAAGCTCTGTAAAACCTACACTGTTTTACCATGACTGATCATAATCGAATCTGGTTTGTTGGATCGCTATTTTGTATTGATAGATTTTATTCAAACCTGTTATGATTGACAGTATCAAGTCTGAGAGTATAGGCAACTGCACTTAAGAAGACAAGATTCACTAGAATATCCACTCTGGTTTGATTATTACCTGCCTTTGAAGTTTTATACTGTCTACAATATTTTATTTTTACTAATATTGTTATGTACTGCTATATTCATTTATGCCTGATGATATAGACAATTCTATTGAAGATAATAAGAAACAACACAGCAATCATTGTAGATCACCTTGTACTGTGGTTTTATATGACTTTTGGTTTCATGTTTCTATAACAATTTGTTTTGTTTTGTCTTACTAAGTTTTGTTTTTCCCTCTAATACAGAAAGAATAAAAATACATGTAGAGACTCATGTATGCATAGCTGTTTACATTCTCACTGTTTGGCTATCTATTTTGTATGCTTTAATTTTATAATTTGAACAACTATTTCTAAGAGGACAATATGTAATTTATCAACTAGTGATTTCTTATTGTTTATCTTTTTTCTGATATTCTGTATCATCTCTACCCTTTACATGCTTTTTTTTCTCTTTAAATAAAAATTTTTAAAAAAAACATAAGAACAGGCTTAAACCAAGAATCAAGAAAATGAAGAAAACACTAAGCCTTGAGTACTTCAATAATAATTTTGTCAAACATTTAAGCTAGAATTAAGCTAATTTTTTACAAACTTTTCAAAACAGTTAAGTGAAAATTCTTTCCAAATCATTTTTAGACCAGTATTAAACATATACAAAAAGAAAAAAAAACTATAAACCAATATCTTTTAGTAATATGAATGCAAAATGCTTCAACAAAATATATAATTCTTAACTTTGAATAACTACATGAGATATTTAGCACTTTATTATAAAATAGAATTCATGCTAGATAATTTTGCTGATTTTAGCCTAATACAAGTCTTCTGAGCATGTTTAAAATAGGGAAGGCTCAACTATAATAGCAAATCCAGTGTACGAAATGCATTTTCAACCTATGGTATTTTCAATTTAAAAGGAGTTTGGCACAACATAACTGCATCATAACTGCATCTTTACTAACAAGTTAGCCCACACTATAAGTAACATATTATAAGACTACCATGGCCATGTGATTTATCCCAAGTATGTAAGGTTGGTTCCACCTCTGAAAAAATAATTACTTTAATATGTCATTTCAATATAATAAAAAGCTTAAGTCACATGATCATCTCAATACATGTAGATAAACACTTGACACTATTAAATGTCCAGTCATAATAAAAGCATTTTATAAATTGAGAATTGAAGAGACTACTAAAGGACATCTCTGAAAAACTCATAGCTAGTCTCCTACTTAATAGTGAAGGACTGAATATTGTAACCCTTAGATCAGGAACGGGATGAGACAAGATGGCTGCTCTCCCTGTGGAAATTCAACACTGTTATAGAGGTTCTAACCAAAACAGTTAGACAAGTAAAAGAAAGGGCATCCAAATTGGAAAGACAGTCAAGTATGTCAGTTCATAGATGTTTTTATCCAGTGGAATAAGTAAAAAACCCTAAGGAATACACCAAAAATAGTTAGTAGGACTAATTAACCTGCTTAGCAAGATTGCAAGATATAAGATCAGTACACAAAAGTTGATTGTGATTTTTGTATATTTACAAGTGAGCACTATGAAAGTGAAATTAAGAAAACAATTCCATTCACAATAATTAAAACAATAAAATACTTAGGAATAAATTTTACTAAAGAAGTCCCAAACTTATACCCTGAAAACTACAAAGCATTGTTTAAACTAAGGATCAAAATAAATTGAAAAAAATTGCAATGAACATATAAAACTGTTAAAATGAAAATACTTCCCAAACCAATCCTTATATCCAATGTAAGTCAAATCAGAATCTTAACTGACTCCTTTATAGAAAATAACTAGCCACCTGAGTATACCTATAGTGTTGGCTACTCAGGAGGCTGACAGAGAGTTACTTGAGCCCAGGAGTATAAGACCAGCTAGAATACTGAGAACCCTCAAGAGCAATGATAGTGAGCCCTCCCCATCTCTTAAAAAAAAAAACAAAACCCACACACAGTAAAGAACTGATTATAAAAATCATATGAAATTTAAAGGACTTAGAATACTCAAAATATCAGGAGTCACACTTCCTGATAGTTTTGCATCTCCAGGACCAAATAGAAAACATGTACAATTTAAAGAAGAAAATGTTTATTTTGGCTCACAGTTTCCGAAGGTTCAGTTTATGGTCTGGTGGCCCCAAGGCAGAAACATCAGGATGAAAAGGTAAGTGCTACTCACCTTGTGGCAACCAGAAAGAAAAGAGCAAGAGACAGAGAAAGGAACTGAAGGCAGGGCCTACCTTTAAAAGGCGCAACCCTGTGACCTACTTCCTCCACCTGGGCCTACCTCCCAACAGCCCATCTGCCCATGAATTCATCAACAAGTTAATGAGGTGGTTAGTCTTGCGACCCAATCTAGGACCCACCTATCTAGAGCCCACCTCTGAAAACTGCAGTATTGAGGATCAAGCCCTTGATATCTGGATCTTTGGGATATCTCACACCTAAACCATAATACTAATTTCAAAGTTTTCTACAAAAAGAATGATAATCAAGATTATTGTGGCGTAAAGGTAGACATCAAAACCAAAAAAACAAAACAAAACAAAACTAGAATTCAGAGCTCAGAAATAAAACCAAACATCTATACATCTATAGGCCACTGATTTTAACAGGAGTATAAGAATATTCAACAGAGAAAGAAAAGACTTGTCATCAAATATTGCTTGGACAGCTAGACACACGCACACACACACACATAAACACTTCCTGCCATAAACAAAAATGAATTTAACATGGATCAAAGACTTACATGTAAGTGCTAGAACTCTTTGGAGAAAGCATGGAGATAAGTTGTAAATTTTCATGACCTTGGCTTTAGCAACAGATATTTAGATAAAAAAAAAAAAAGCATGAGAAACAAAAGACCATAGATAAATTAGACTTCAACAAAATTAACAACTTGTATGTTTCAAAGGTCACCTCAAGAAATGAAAATATAATCCAATAATAAAGACAAAAAACCAATTAAATAATGGGCAAAGCATCTGAATACTTTTCTTTCAAGGAAGAGGTACAAATGGCCAATTAGCTCATGAAAAGATTCTCTCCTCCTGAGCCACTGAGGAGATGCAAATCACACCAGGGTGAGACACCACTTTATGTGGTGGGGCTGAATTAAAACATTACACAGTAAGTGTCTACAAAGTTGTTCAGAAATGGGCAGACTTCTACATTGCCAATTTAAAAAGGTGAAAATACTTTGGAAAACTGTATCTGACAGCTAGTTAAATGTTGGATTAGTCATCTGACCCAGTAATTTCACTGTTAAGTATTTAGCCAATAGAAATGAGAACATACGTGCACCGAAAAACATGTACACAAACATGTAGAGCAGCACATCTATCTCAGTGAAACTATTTCAGAAAAAAGAAAAACATTTGACGTCAGAAGAGAACAATCTTAGTTTTAAGCCCTCCCAACAGTTCTTCAATAGGATATTAAACAGGCTGAGAAGTAATCTTTGTGTAACCACAAAACAGAAGTTCTCCAAGCCTTCCCTTGAAGCTGTCAAGCTTAACTATCAATTTCTACTAGATCTGCAGGATCGCACCCCTGCTGTGACCTCCATGGGGATGGCTTTTGAGGGGGCCCAGGGTAAGAACTCCAGAGTGCTGGCCTCAAGCCCCAGCTGACTGCAGCTTGCTTTCCTGTGCTGGAGCGCCCTGACCCTTAGGCTCCCAGTTCTTTAGTTGGTTGTGAGGATCAAATGAGATAATGAAAAGCACTTTGAAAAGATAAAAGCATTGTAAAAACAGACAACAGCCTTCCTTAACATTTCTGTTAAAAAGCAACTATCCCCCGGGAATGCAGATTAAGTACAAAGTAAAAACAAAACTCTACCTGGTGTTTTCATCCAAATTCAAAAAGTATTTTGACTTAATTAAGCTTTGAAGTTGATAAAATAGAACTTCACTTAAATGTTTCAGTCAGTTCTTTAAAGTGAAAAATGAAGTCACAGCCTTTATCAAACAGCTGAATGTTTTTCCCAAGTAACCTATCTCATGGATACAGAACAGAAAAGTAGTCTGAAATAGCAGACTTTCCTTTTTTAGCGTAACCAATACAAGGGGGAAAAAAACTTAAAATTAAAAAATAATCTTGTTCCCACTACGAGCATACTTAGCTTTTTTTTTTTTTTTTTTTGTCTTTTTGAGACAGGGCCTCACTATGCAGTTCAGGCTGGCCTTGAGCTCACTTTGTAACCCAGGCTGGTCTCGAACTCGCAACTCGCAACGATCCTCCCTCCTCAGCCTCACGAGTGCTGGGATTACTTAGCATTTTTAAAAAAGAATTTTCTCTGTTGGCAATGGATTTTAGTTTGCTGTGCTTTAAGCAGAGGAAGCAAGTCCAAAAGAAAAGGGAAGCAAGCTTGAGGTGTCAGTCAGAAATAAGTCCACCCCAAAGAGAATGAAAAACAGGTCCGAGAGTGTGGCCTTCTGGTGCCCTCAAAACCCTGAAGGCCGTTTATGTAGCACCACACATTCCTCACACAAGAGGAAGCCGAGTGCTCCAAATGTGACTCTTAGTATTAAAAATGAGCACTAATTTTTCCATGTCATCTCACATATATTATCCATTTTCATCAGCACAGCTTGAGACAGACTCTTTTGCCCACCCACAAACCAGAGGGGTACCCAGGACTCCGACTCCCCCTGTCCATAACCAGGGGAGCTGAAGACACACACAAAGAATCTCACCGATACTCAAAACGGGTATCGTTAATTGGATACTCAAAACGGGTATCGTTAATTGGATTATGTAAATTGACCCTTCTGCATATCTTTATCTCTGCAATTTACAAAGGTGCCTTCTCTCACCTGGCCAGCCAACTTCTGCCAGGTGGCTTCCCAGTGAGGAATTTCTGCTGTGTGTACTGAGACATTTGAACTCTCAGGACGCAGCCTCCTGCCACACTCGTGTGGGTCATGGGGCAGGACTTGGGGCAGGACTTGGGCCATAGCGTGGTGCAGGGGCGCACAGCTAAGGCACGGTAGGAGCAGCAGCGCCTCCCTCTGGACAGAGACACACAACAAGGATGAAAGACAGGCGTGCTTTCCCAAGGTCACTGCATCCGCCAGCAGTCAACACCAGGCCTAGAAGACACCAGAAGTGTTCTCTGTGTGAGTGGTTTTTCTCCGCACACTGCTGTCCGTGGTAAATTCGATGAATATTTATTTTGGTAAATATCATGAAAGACATAATTTATTTTAGTAAATGAATAAGAACAACACAAACACAGGGCCCAGCATTCCAATGCAAAAAGATTTATTGCAACCCTTGTTTTGAGAAAAGAACTTAAGAAACTGTAAATCAGCTCCTTCTTTTAGCTGTGAAGAGGCAGGCAGTGCCCTGGCACAGATTCCCAGTCTGGCTTCCCTTTCCCCAGGCCTAACGACCTCCTCCCCCAGCCCGGTGCACAGGGGCCCGGCCTCTTCCTGGAGGGCACCTGTAGTCCTCAAGACCAAAGCCAGAGACTCTTCAAACAATGCCCAGGGTCACACTTGTTCACCGCCCACCCCGCCCCAGCCCTGGCGCCGCCCTCCGCTGCAGTTTCCCAGCTTAACACCTCCCTAAAGCCATGGATACCCCTTTTACTATGTGGCCATCTTTTCATGCATTAGCCTGGTTCCAGTCACCCACCCCACGAATGAGCACACTGAGGCCAAATGCACAGAAAACTGAAGACATGTGCTGGTCTGTTTCTGCTAGGCCCCCATGTAGATTTCTACCACTGCTGAAGCGTAGCTAGTGTCAACTGTGGGAGACAACTCCAGTGATTCCCTTGAATGCAAAACAGTTACTGCGACTGATTATTTGGAGACATTTCATTATACTGATATGTAGAGAGCTGGCTATGGTATTTCCTTCTCTCTTCAGTTGGCTCTAAGCATTGCAAATAAGTCTAGCTGAGATGCTGGTATGTAATCTATAAAGCCAACAGACAGTCCTGTCTCCTCCCGTAGTGTTCTCCATATAGCATATGAGCACAGAGAGATGTTAGAGCCAGTAGCTCCTGGAATGTAACTGGGTAGGAGCCTCAAGGTTAAAAGTTTATGACTCCCTAGGGCACAAGAGTTTGCATATCAGAAACTGGAGGGATATAACTCCAAAACAATTCAGTTGCTACCTTAATTGGATTATGTAAATTGACCCTTCTGCATATCTTTATCTCTGCAATTTACAAAGGTGCCTTCTCTCACCTGGCCAGCCAACTCAAGTTACTCACATAATTCTCACCATCCTCACTGTCACTCATCCCTGAGCTATCCCTCTTCTTCACAAGATAATAAATTCTGGGACAAGCCTAGGATCACACATCCTCACAGGGATTGGATTTAGGATCCCTTAGCTGCCCTTAACCTGGAATATGTCTTGGTGTTTTTACTCGTGCTGCGGGTTGCATTGGTGGTGGTAGATTGGAATTAATTTGCTGGGATTCCAATGATGTCTCAATGGGATTACAAATATAACCTTTTGGATTGTGAGGAGAACTAGAAAGAGGACTATAATACTTGGATGACTGAACTCAATATTTGGGATTACAATAGTCAACTATTAACATAATGTGAATACTAGTCCATTGAAGTTTGTTTCTAAAACCATCCAAAAGATGGCTAGGTATATGCACACTGATAGGTTTTTGGTGCAATGAAAGAGAAAAATATGAGGTAAAATTAGCTTTTATTCCAAGGACGGGGAGAAGAGTCTAGTTATAGATGGTCTAGCCACCTCTGACCAGAACATGGGGTATGAGATATATATATATATATATAAAATCTCTGACCAGGGTGGCCCTAAGTGGGTGGGCATTGGTGACACACAAGGGGCTGGTTGGGACTTTTTTGCACCACTGGGAAAGGAAAAAGGAAATTGTCATAGGGGAAGGAGGAATTGCCCTCAGGGTAAACCTCCTTGATCCCGCCTCCACCGCCGTAATGTCATGTAACGTATTCTAGGGCAAAATCCTTTCACACACTATTTGTAATTTTTCTTAGGTTTAAAATATTTGTAAAATGATTCTTAAAACCCACCTTTGATTTGATCTGTGCCACTCAGGATGCAACCTCTCTTTTGTGTCTATGAGTAACTGGACCTACCTCATCGTGGTACCTTTAGCAGGTGATGGCAAGGCCCAGTGTGTTAGCAAAAGGCCACAGCATTTGGACTGAGGTGGTGAATTTCATGGAACCAGAGAATGGGGTGCTAACCACCTTCCTTTAGCCATATTTTTCCCTGCTACATCTATCAAAATATTGCAAAACGCAATAGAAGCAGAAAACAGACCTACATTAATCTTTACCTGTCCTTTTAAAGCCTTCAGCTTTTCTATCTGAAGTAAGAATTTCGTAAAAAGTTTCCTTCATCTGAACTGGCCTGCAACTGCGTGGCTGTGGAATATAGCAACCTAACGGCACCCCAACCATTACACTTGCACTCTACACTCTGTGGCCTCTGACAGACGGAGGAGAAACCCTGGGAGGTTAACTGCTCTGTATAACTAGAAAGTGGAGTATTAGTCAGCTTTCTGTCTTCTTTATCCCTGTATCCTTAAATCCCTAGATCAATGAAACTAGAGTATTTAATATCTTTTTAGTAAGACTTACAGAGCCAATGTGATACAGAAAGGTTTGAGGCCAGTATCTCTAGATTTGAATTCTAGGTCAGTTATCAGCAAACTGACTTTGGAAACTGTCTGCAGTCCTTACAGGCTGTGTTGTCTGACTCCAAAAGTGTAACCAATAAACATGGAAAAAAGAAGCAGGTTTCTGTAGGGTTTTGTTTTGGGCAGGATACTATAAATACAGGTTTTGTTTTAGACACTTACAACTTTTTTGATGATACCTGTTAACATGCCTTAAGAGATGCACAGAATAGTCAAATAAGCCAATGGAAAAAGACTTAGGGAAGAAAAGTAGCAAGGCAAACGAAAGAGGTGCAGAAACAAGATGCAAGAGCTACCATAGTCAACTGGGAAGAAAAATGTTCACATGAAAAAATACACACACATAACGATATATTTTTAAAAGATAAATTCCTCCTCCAAAAACAAAACATAAAATTTCATTTCTTTGTGAATGCTGTTCTTTTTTCTTTGACTCTGCACCCAGCAGCTAGTTGGTCTGAGAATTCAGACACCAAAACAAATGCCATAGATCTACGTGTGCTACCCAAAAATGGATCCTTGACAGTCTATGTTGACTGACTGTGTTGCTCTGGTCCAGCCTGTGACCCTCTTCCACCAGTACATCAGAATGCCTCCACCTTCTTCCAACCTGCAATGTTATGAGGGTAACTTTATGGCAGCACTCAAACATTTGGCCAAGCATTCATGCCTGAGTATATTCTGTAGATGATAATATATTTATAATCAGTGGGCTTTTGAAGAAAGTAGATTATGACCTGTCATGTGAGTAGACCTGCTTCAATTAGTTGTATGTGTTAAAAGACTCAAGACCCCAGAGGGAAAAATAATTCTGCCTTCAGATTTGGGTTGCAGTACCAGCTCTTCCCCATGTCTACAGCCAACCAGTTGCAGCCCACCCTGCAGATGTGGGACTTCCCAAGCTCTATTCCTTTTGATTGGTGAATTGAGACCATTGACATTGATGGTTATGACAGATACATATTGGCTTATCTGTCTCATATTATGTTTTTGTTGTTTAGTGCCTTGTCTTTCACCTCTGTTCAATTGCTTGCCCTACTTAATGGTTTCTTTCTATTGGTGTTCTTGTACTTATGGTCTTCATTTTCTCTTTCTGTTATATCCTTCAGAGCATCCTGAAGAGTTGGTTTTTAATTGTTCTTTGTGATGGAAGCATCTTATTTCTCCATTGATTTTGAAAGATAGTTTTGCAGGGTGCATCAATCTGGGTTGCAGGGTGCATCAATCTGGGTTCATTTAGGAATTGAAATCCCCCACTCCAAGCTCTCCTTTATTCAAGAATTTTGTTGGGAAGTCTGCTGTGATTCTACTTGGCTTTCCATTGTAGGTAATTTCTTTATTTTCTCTAACTGGCTTTAATATTTTATTCTTGTGCTGAATTTCTAGAATCTTGATTATTATATTACTTGGTGTAGATTTACTTTGGTCATGGTTGGCTGGAGTTCTACTTGCTTCGGTAATTTGTAAGTCAAATTCTTTATCCATGTTTGGGATGTTTTCTGCCATTATCTCTGTGAAGAATTTTTTAATGGCATTTGCACTGTCTCTGGCTTTCTCATTCATCCCAGTTAGTCTTTTGTTGTTCTTCTTTGCTTCATCCTGCAGATGTTGGATTGGTTGTTCATTGCCTCTTGTGATTTTTAAGATATCTTTCTTTTCATGGTCACTAACTGCAATCCTGTCTTCTAGATCTGATTTTCTTTTCTTTCTTTCTTTTTTTTTTTTCTGAGACAAGGTTTCACTATGCAGTTTAGGCTGGCTTTGAACTCACTGTGTAGTCCATACTGGCCTTGAATTCACAGAAATCCTCTTGCCTCAGCCTCCTAAATGGTGGGATTACAGGCATGCATCACCACACCCAGCTAGATCTAATATTCTACCCTCATCTTCAATTAGTTTCATATGCTTCCAATGAAGATTTTAATCTCTTAGATTTCTGTTTGGATCTGTTTCATGGATTCCATTTCTTTCCTATGTTGGGCCTTCATGGTTTCCATCATTTCCCTGAGGTCTTCTATTTTTTTTAACCTCTAATGTCTTTCATTTTGATCAACATTTCTTTTTGTACCTGAGAGATGATTTTATTTCATAGCCTCTTCCATTTGTTCTCTCATGTTGTTGCTATCATATCAGAAAGTTCTAGTGCATGGCTTTGGATTTCCTCTAACTCACTGTGCTCTGGACTTGTCCTGGGTGGGATGGGCATCTGGTGTTGCATTTTGCTTCTGTGTCTTGACATTTTCTATTTTTTATTTTATTTTGTTTTCTCTGTGGATGCTTGCCAATTTCTTATGATACATAGTTTTATCATTAGTGTCAACGCTTCCTAGGAATTGTCTGTTCCTCAGGGATGTCTTTCAGATGTTCCTTGGCCTTAGTGTCTATACCAAGAATCTACTTTCCCAATTTATTAAGGGTGAGAATTTGCTATCTATTTGGCTTAGCATCAAGACCTTTGGTCCTGGACTATGCTGGTGATTACAACCCTTTAAAATCACAGTGTTATCATGTGAAGGAGATGTATGAAATTTTGGCTGTTAGTACACTTAGCAGTAACAATATGATCAAGCACAGCCTAGCCACTGACAAACTGTGGTAACTATTAACCTGATACCTTTAACCATAGGAACAAATTCTACATTTAAAAAACAAAATACTTCATATACCAGAAACTGTTGTATGCAATGATTTTTCCCTTTAGTAGAGTGAGGCAATGCTGTTGCAGGATTGGGGGATGGTTAAGAAGGATAGGAGACAAGACAGAGATATTAACAAGGTCAAATACAGTAGAAACAAAGCTAGAAGTCAAAGAATGATCACCTAAATTTGGGGAAATTGGAGGACACAGAAGAGAAAGAAGAAAGAGAAAGTAAAGGAGTTTTGAAGTGAACCATAAAGAGAAGAGACAGTGTTTACTCACATGAAACTATCATAAAATCAAGAGGTTATTGATGAAAGAGGAAAAGAAGATTAGTAGAAGAAAGCAAAAAGAAAATAAGAAACCTAAATAGTGAAAAAAAGAAAAACAAAAGCAAAACAAAAATACCCCCCCTAAAAGAACAACCTCCAACCAGACAAAAAGACAAAGAAAAATATAAGTAGTAAAATTTCTCTGGTGTGCATAGTTCTGTGAGAATGTCCAAGTCAGATCCCAGAAGTGTGCTGTGTACTCCTGCCAGGTTTGCAGTGGGATCTGTGCTGGGGGTTGGACTGACCTTGACCTCTGGATGTGAGGCTGTGACTGGTCTTCTGCTGTTGAAGCTGTCCCCAGCCATTTGATGTAGAACGGCAGCCCCTGTCACTTCTGTGTCCTGTGTTTACATGCTGGAGCACAGTGAAGGCTCACCTGACTTACCAACAGCTGGCTCCTATTCTCACTGCTGCTTTGGGCTTTTCCATCCGCTGGCTGGTTCTGCCTGCCAATGTGTGCCCACACCTGGGCCTGTTTAAGCATCTCTTCTTATCCATCAGTGGAATCTGCAGGCCAGTGAAGTCTTTCCTCAACTTCGAAGAGGTTCCCTGAACATTTAGTCATTCCCGTGGCCCAACTTCAAAGAAAAGCTCAGCTGAGACAAGAGTGGTAGGCTGAGACTGAGTGCTAAATCCTGCTCTCTTCTGCTTTCTTTCCCCAGGGGAGTTACCCTTAGCTATTAGTAGGGGGTGCTTCTACCCCCTAACACCTGTATCACATCCTACATTCTTACACTTCCTTCCTGCATGACTGCTATGGTCCTGGTGGTATGAGAAAGATTTTTCCAGCAGTTCCATCTATTAATTCCCAGGCAGACCATTTCTGTATGCAGCATCTCCTGAGTTACTCATTGTGGTCTCAGTTACATTATCATCTCAAGCTCATCAACATTGCAGCAAATGGACAGCATCTTTCGATAGCTTCTCACATGATGGAAATCATGCAATGTGGTTTAGCATCAGGGAGAATTCATTCATAATATGCATACCACATCTTAAGTTAGAAGGTGACATTTGATTTCTGAAACTTCTCACTGTCATTCCCTGAGCCAATAGTTCTCCCAAACCTTTCAAACCCAGTTAGTATGAAAATTCCCAATTTTGTTTAATGCAGGGTCTTGCTATAACTATGGAGCATAAATTTCTAGGAAAACACTAGCTATAATGCATCTCTACAAAATACAATAGAGGGGACTTATAGTCTTTAAGCTTTAAAATCTTTCCATTTTTCCTTAATCAACAAAGTCTAGAATTTCAATGGCCTTCCCTTAGTGTTCTGCCTTTTGTAACAACCCACCAGCCAAAAGCTGGGCTCTCCACTGTCTGAAACTCCTTATTGCCTTTTGCGCTTAACTTTCAAAAGCATCCATATTGTCAAGGAACAAAGGTTGTGAAAGATAGTGAGCTCTTGAGTCCATGAAAAGATATGAGATTACCTGGGCTGGGCAGATTGTAAGAAGTAGCAGTTGTGATAAATGCCTGTAGAGACCTGCTTGGAAAGCCCTGGGAGTTCAAATGCACAGTTACAAAAAGCAAGCCTTTATCTTTGTGCTTGAGGACAATCCTGTTTTCTGAGGTAGCCCATAAAAATGGCTAAGATTTCCCAAGAGTGGTGTTAGTTTTCAGTTTTCACAAATCTGTAACTGAGTAAAAATGGTGAATACAATTTTTATTCTTATCTACAGAATTTTTAATTTCTTTCTTATCCAAGGAATTATCGTAGGTGTATTATGAAAATTAATCCCCACATTATAAGACACAATAATTTGTGGTTAGTTTTGAATTCAGAAGTGTGAATCTCCTAACTTTGATAGTCTGCAGTGTGCTCTAGCCTGTAGTATACATTATACTCACATAATGGCTGATCAATGAAGATTTGCCATTAGAGTCTCAGTCAAATGGGGTGAAAAGATTATTTGAGCTGAGGCTTCTTTGGCTTCTGAGAATTTTGGAGAGTGGGGGATGTTTATCTCATTTTTTTTTTCTGTAATCTCCCAACTTCACAGAGGCAAAGGAAAAGTTTTAATTAGACTCTTGTTACCCAGTATAATCTGTGGACCACCAGTGGTCAGTAGCACCTAGGAACCTGTTAGAATTCTGTTCTCAGGCTCATCAAGGTGGGCAGAGCCAATCTTTTTAAAAATAAGAACCTAAGACCTTCAGTTTTTGGTCCTTTAATATGATGCTGGCTGTTGGTTTGTCATAGATGGCCTTTATCATATTGAGGTAAAGACCATCTATTCCAATTCTCTGTAAGGTTCTTATCATGAATGAGTGTTGGATCTTATCAAAAGCTTTTTCTGCATCTATACAAATGATCATGTGATTCTTACTTTTGGCTCTATTGATATGGTGGATTGCATTTATAGATTTACGTATGTTGAGCCATCCCTGCATGCCTGGGATGAACTCCACTTGGTCATGGTGTATAATCTTCTTGATGACTTGTTGAATCCTGTTTGCTAATATTTTATTGAGAATTTTTGCATCTTTGTTCATTAGGGAGGTTGGCCTGTAGTTCTCTTTATTAGCTGGGTCTTTCTCAGGGTTTGGTACTAGAGTGATATTTGCTTCCAGGAATGACTTAGGGAGAATTGCTTCCCTTTCAATTTCATTGAAGAGTTTGAGGAGTGTCAGCATTATGTCTTCTTTGTATTTCTTGTAGAATTCTGAAGTGAATCTATCTGGGCCTGGGCTCTTCTTTGTTGGTAGGGACTTGATTACATTTTCAATTTCATTGATAGAAATTGGGTTATTCAGCAGTTTTACGTCTTCTTGATCCAGCTTTGGTGGTTCATATGTTTCTAGGAATCTGTCCATTTCTTCTGTGTTATATCAGCACAATTTATAATAGCCAGATCTTGGAAACAACCTAAGTGCCCATCAACTGAGGAATGGATAAAAAATTATGGTACTTTTATACAATGGAGTACTACTCAGCTATAAAGAATGATCACATTGAGATATTTATAAATAAATGGATACAATTGAGATGCATAAGCAAAATAAATCAAACTCACATGTATAAATACCGTATAGTCTCCCTATGTATAAATACCATATACTCTCCATATATAAAAAATGGTAAGAGTACATAAGATTTTATGGTAATCATGGTTCCCCATTATATTGCTTTGAAGTCTTATAATGTTTTCATTCATTGGTTGGAATGGTTTTATTCTGTTTTGTTTGATCTTATTATGTGTGATGGTATGAACAGCTACTTTGAAGAAAACAAGACAATATGGCAGCCATGGCTGATTTAATATCATCTTGCTTTGAAGTCCTACCATGCTTTTGTTCTTCTGTTACCATTGGTTCTATCATGTTGTGTCTTATTGGATTTTAATATGTAGCATAGTATAAATAATTTTTTATGGAAAATTAGATATTATAGTAGCCATTGTTCATTTTCTGTTACTTGATTCAGAATGCCTTGTAATACTTTCATTCTCTTGAATGGTTTTATTCTATTTTGTTATGTTTGGTATTGTGTGTGAAGCTACACTCAACTACTTCAAAGAAAGAGACATTATGGTAGCTACTGTTAATATCCAATTGTCTTGTTGTGAAGTGCTGTGTTGCTTACATTGTTCTGTTCTGATCTGCTTTGTTCTGTCCTCTTTTGTTTTATTCTCTGTAAAATAAAATAAAAATAATAAAAATCTAAGAACATCAGGCTTACTATTCCCATTAAAGTTAGAGAAACACTGGTTTAAAACATGGGGCATTTGGGCTTCTATATCCTGTATATGTAAAATGGAGAGAAAGCCTATCCTATCTATGGTAGGATGCTGCAAAATTAAAATAATAGAAGGAATGTAGAGGTGCTCTCCAGGTGAAAAGTATTACCATCAGTCAATGGATTGAATACTTAACAATTTACACATTAAGTGAAATGTGCATGGCACATGTGCTTGGTCAGATACAAGATGCAATCACAGAATTAATCAGTCACTTATTTATCCATTAAACTCATACATTATGTCAGACATTGGAGCCAGCCCTGCTCTCACAGATGCGGGGGAATGACTAGACAAGAGATCCATGGCTGAGGGACATTTCAGAGTGGTCAGAGATCAGTTCTGTCCTGCAAAGCTATTCCACAAACTCTGACATACCATCAAGAGATTAAAAAGAGCTCTCAGAGCCCAGAAAAAGTGATTCTGAATATATTCTGGATCATAGATTTCCCTCTGTTTCTTGATTCTTGGAGTTGGAGAATCCCATTTACATTTAACTTTGCTATGGCAATTGATTGAGGACCAGGTGTCATACTGTAAACCAGCATGCAGTCCTGGGAAAATAAAGTGTCTATTACCCCTCAGCACATGATCTAGTCTTGTGATGTATGATGTGATTGAAATCTATGAGGCATAGTCACAGCCTCAGTGAGTGAACATTTTCACAGAAGCAAGCACATCAGGCCAGCAAGCTGCACAAGAATGTAAACCCTGCAGTTCACAGTGAGTTTCAGAGGATAATTAATGCTCAGTGTTTGAAGGAGATTTTTTTAGATACAGACCAATGTTCAATCATCTGTATAGGTATCTAGTAAATCATGGTCCTCAAAAAGCCAAAGCACCCAAAAATAAGTCCTACTCCAAAAGACATTAGCACAGGGAGAGGAAAGGTGAAAATTGCAGAGGAACTGCCCAGCAAGCAATCACTGTGACAGGGACAGAAAGGAGCAGGTGGGAAAGTCCAGGCTGCTTAATCTACAATCTACGCATGACACCTGGACTTGATGTGGTCCAGCTGCTTCATTTACAGAAAGAAAAGTACATCCCAAGAGGGTACATTTCCAGGTTTCCCATATTACAGTGAAACTGAAAAGTAACCTAGCCACAGGGGAACAATTCAACACCTACTTTGAAGGTACTTTGTCAATAAAAGCTTGCGGCCATGGAGAAATCACGACACTGTGGCCAAAGTCATTGAAAAATGGTCAGAGATGATTTTTGCAAACAAGTTGTTCCTATAATATATGGAAATTCATATGGACTTCGAAGAGCCAAAAAAATCTGGAAAAAACAAAGTTGGAGGACTCACACTTCCCATTTGAAAACTTACTACAAAGCTACACTCATCAAGCATATGTGACACTGGCATAAAGATAGACACAAAGATCAGTAGAATAGAATTGTTAGTCTAAAAATAAAGCCTCACTTTTATAGATTTGTGACAGCTGTGTGAAGATATTTCAATGGGAAAGAATGGTCATTTGAGAAAATGGTGTTGGGACAACTGAATTTTCACATGTGAAAGAATGAAATGGCTCCTAGCTCACACCAGTTAATACAAATGGATGACAGACTTACATGTAAAAGTTAAAACCATAAAAACTTTCAGATAAAAACATTAGAGCAAGTCTTTGCTATCTTGCATTAGGCCACATTTCTTACCTATTCCAACAAAAGGAAAACTAGATGAATTAGACAACAGTGAAATTAAAAATATGATTTTAATAATCTCTAAATGCTAGGCTAATTGCATCATCAAAGAATAAGAAATGAGAAGTTGTATAATGTAGACTGAGCCACATACTCAGAAGGTATGGAAAGCTGTACTTTCAGAAACCTGCAAATGATATTCATGCTAATATGCAGCGGGAATTGGAATTTCACAGTGCATAAATTAGAATGAATAGAAAATATAAATATTTCTCTTGTCAGCTGAAGGGGGCATTTGCAATGCATAAAAACAAAGAAATAAGCTATTTCTTAATTCACGGATTCACTAAACAAATGGCACATGTATCTTGGCTACAAGAAATATTCAATCCTCTGTATAGGTATCTAGTAATATATGCACAAATATATATATACACATATATATTATATATAAAGAGTATCATGCAACATATTTTTTCTTCAATCAGATTTTATTGGTACATTTTAGATACACATAGCAATCAGATTTATTATACAAAATTTGTATCTGTACATGATATAACTTGATTTTTTTCCCATTCCCCTACTTCCCCTTCAACCTCTCCTCACTTCCCTATTTGCAAAAACTTTGTTTACATTTTTTCCTTCTTTTCTAACTTTTTTTTATTTTTCTTTTCTTTCTCACCCCCCCCCACCCTTCCTTCTTGCTGTCCTCGTTTGAATATTTTCTTCCTATGTCACAATACCTAGTATACATTTTGGTCCTTCCTTACACTTTCAGATCCTACATCAGAGAAACAATGTACTATTTACATGTGTGTCTGACTTATTTCCCTTAACAGTATGGACTCAAAGTACATCCATTTACCTAGGAATGTCTCGAGTTTGTTCTTATTTATGGCAGAGTAGGACTCCATTGTACTAAAAAAAAAACCCACATCTTCCTTAGCCGTTCTTCAGTTGATGGGCATTTGGGCTGTTTCCAGGATTTGGCTATTATACAGTGCCACTGTATGCATGAGAGTGTATATATTATTGTGGTAATCACATACATAATTTAAAAGCAAATAAACTAGAGAAAACTATTTGCAATGCCCATGGAAAAGTAAAGATAAAATCTTAAACTATTCTTCTTTAAAAACACCTCTTACAGTTCACTAAGGCAAGCAATAAAATGAGAAGCTGACATAAATAATACACAACAGAAAATTAACTCTCAAAATTAAAATTTGAAAATGCAAATATTTGAAAACTAGTTGCCTTCTCCATTAGTCCCAGAAATGGAGGCCATCATGTGCTCCTACCAAGACATTAAATACAAAAGCATACAGAATGATTCTCCAGGCTGAGACGGTACCATTGAAGCAGGGCTTCCTCACATTGCATTTGGCAGTCCACTCACTTTCTTTGTCTATCAGCCCTTGTTCATGAGGTTATGTTGGTGAAACAGTCTCTGAATATGTTACGCAGCATGAGACATTACAAAGATCACTCATAGGATGTTGGCTGTGACATTGCTTAAATGTTTTCTTCATTCTGAGTTCCAGACTAGATAGGGTAATTGCTGTTGGACGCAGAGATGCCTGCTGCTGGAAACAGCAGTGACTGCAGAAGTTTCTGCTTGGACGTAGCCCATCATTTCTATTCCTATCCCACTGACTGATGCAGATCAGGTCACCACTTTGGAGGCCAGACAATAACACTAAAAGGAATGAAAGTGATCAAAAGGAAACGACGATTGGGATGGGGGAAAGAAAAGGAAGAAGAGAAGAGATTCTATCTATACAGGTGTACACGTGTGTGTGTGTGTGTGTGTGTGTGTGTGTATGTGTATACACAAGATAGATAACTGTGCTACTAATCTCTGGAAGTTCATCAGAAAATCAGTTTGTGCTCTCATTGTTTGATTGGTCATTTTTTTCATGCCTAAATCTTGTAACCTGGACAACTACTTTTAAGATAACAATATGCAATATATTAACTAGTGTTAATTTCCTTTTTTTTTTTTTGAGAGTCTGTATCACATTTTTTTTGTTTGTTTTTAAAATAAAAAAATTCAAAAAAAGAAAAATTTGGGTCCCTATCTGAAAAAAGTTAATCTGCAGTTGGGAGCCTGCTGTTCCTTATGGTTGTGCCCTCTGGAAAAATCTTCCCTTTTCAATTATCTTTCTTGTCAGCCTTGAAGATGATATGTGAGTACATGCCCATTTTACAGGCTGAGTAGCCATTATTTATAGTAAATTGGGGGATCATAGGACTCTTTTAAGTCTTCAACAGTCTGCCTCTTTAATGTACTCTGGTGGAATTATGAACTACAATATGACTATAGGATTCTGGCTACAGGACTTTCTCAAAAATGTTATCAATATAATCTGATCAGATCCAATCAACACATGGCAGGGACACCCACAATAGACATGCCAAAGCATTTCTCAACTTTGTTTTATGAGCTATAAATAAAAATCAACTCCATCTTCCATCATGAAAATCTTGCAATTGTAAGGTTTTCTATGTTCACTTTCAATTCTGCTTGTCTATTGGCTAATTCTTTCTGAACTAGCCTCATTCTTTTAGTCCATTTCCAATAGCAACCAATTTATGCTACAAGGTTTTATTTTCCTCTTTTTTCATAAAGCTACAAATTCATTAGATTATTTGCTTTCCAAGCTGTTGTAGGCAATGGTTTTACCAAGTATTTTGGCACTGTTGTGAGGGTCGAGACGCCCGCCGCGGGTAGGAAGAAGTCAACAGACGCCATCTCATGCAATAGGCAAGGGGTTTTATTGTCCAAGCATGCGTGGGGCTCACTGAACACGCAGGAACAGAGAGCCACGAGGTGTGCCGGAGCATGGCTTTTAAACTACCGAACAAAGGAAGGCAGGACTTTGGCAAGCACGGTTACAGAAGCAGAAGGCATTGGTTAGTTTAAATGGCTTTCTACATTCATTGGAGGGGGCGACTATAGGGTGGTCTAGAGTTGGGCAGCGGAGGGTGCTCCCTAATATGGGCAGCAGATGCCCAGGGAAGGTACATTCCATAAATTCCTTAAGCATGGGAGGGGGCTGTTTCTATCTCGCAACCCAGGTTTTCTAGTCAGCTTTATCCTTGTTGGAATTTAACCTAGGCAGTTTTAACTATAAGGGCTCAATTCCCAGAATATTGGGGGGAGATGAGCAGCATGGAGCAGTGTAGACCATGCACTGTTAATAAGAGAAAATTTCTCTTACACTGTCACATATTTTAGGTTCTATTACTGCTTTTATGTTAGTACACAGCACTTATTTTGTGGTTATCAATTTCTAGATTGGTCAAATTTTGCTAAATTTTGCTACTAAAACAAACCTCAAAATCTCAGAGACTGACGGGGTTTATTTCTCACACATGAAACTGATGGCTGGAAATCACTTGCACTGAGTTCCCATCTTCTGGGCTCCAGGATTTAAGCTCAGGCCCATCAGAAGCCCACTATACTGCTAGAGGTGGGGGAAACAGCAATGGCTTTGGAAGCTTTTCTAGGAAAGGGCACACAAAATTTGTAGTCATGTACTCTGGTCAAAGCAAGTCCCCTTGTTATAGGCAACTGAGTTAGTAATATTACAGGCAGTTAGACAGGGCTAGGTCCTCCAAGGAGCCAGTGCAGAAGTCCAGATACCCTGCAATTGTGGGGGAAACAGACACCTCTGCTGCAGGCCAGACCTCAAGACAAAAGATAAAACAAATGCACCCACATACTTCCTAAGGATAAACATCAGGGATTGATATTCTAACTAGGTTTCTATTATCCTGAGGAAGCCAGGAGTCACCATCCCAGCCCCCTACAGGAAGAGTCACTGCTCTGTATGCATGCCCATCTGCCAAGTGGCTTACTTCCTTATTTGTCCCCGATTTAATAAATTTTACCTGAGAACTTAATCTTATTGGTTGACCCATCTCACACCCACCTTGCAAGTTCCCATTTCTTCCCCATTTTAGACCTGCCTCACTTTGTGGTTTTGCTTTATAAAAGTCCCTAGAAAAGACAGAGTCTTTGGTAACCCACTTGGGACACCTTTTCTCTCTCTCTCTCTCTCTCTCTCTCTCTCTCTCTCTCTCTCTCTCTCTCTCTCTCTAACAGAAGCTATCTTTCTGTCATAAATACAGTCTGCTCTTATTCTCCATTGTTCTGAAAATTCATTCTTTGATTTTAGAGAACACAAACTCGTACTGGACATCTAGCAGGTTGTGAGTTTCTTTCCCCTCTATCACCCTGGTCAACTGACTTTAATGAGAGACTCAGAGGCAAGTGTTTGGCACCACTGTAGGATGGGGCTTGAAGGAAGGGGGGAAATAGATATGTCAAGTGAGTGGTACAGTGTTGCATGCCTCTGTCACAAAATTGTGGTAATCTAATTAGTAAAAGGTGTCTATGTTCTTGGAACATAGACATAGGAGTTACTCAATAAATAATAATATATTTCCCTTTTCCTTTCCCTCTTTTTTCACAGCACTAGATTTTAGAACTCTAAGATTTTATTGATAGCATCTACAATCAGTGAATGAGAACAATGAAATGAAAGAAGATAATAAAAACAATCATAAGTGTTTCTTAATTTCCAAAGTGGAAGACATGTAGGGAATGATCCTATTATGGCCTAATTTGCCTACCAGTATTACAGAATTGATGGAATAGCCTACTTTTCTGTATCCTTTCAACAAACTCAGTAAATACATACTGTTTCTAACACCTCAACTATAATTTAGGGAAACAGATGTCATTAGGGTTTTCTTTGGTCATAATTCCAACAATAAAAATATTGTCCTCCCCTAAAAGATCTGAGCCTGAACAGATATGCTCCAGCAGAGGATTAATTTCAAGGCTTATTGGCTGAGTATGTCTTCACCATCATTTGCCTTATTTCCTGACTTGTCTGTTTTGAGTCACTGGCCACAGACATGCCACCATCATGCCCCATCCAGAACAATTGGATTTCTGTGACTGTCTTTCTCTATAAATCCCCTGATAGAGATACCCATAAAAATAGGCAGAGAAGAAACTGCTGCACTGATACATTTTGCCAAAGCAAGTTTACCTATGTGAATTTTATGTGGAAGGTTTACTTACGTTAATATTCACCTACTTATGTGAATTTTTCTCTGTTACTGAGCTTGGACAGCATCTTTATGGAGTAATAGAACATTAATCCATTTTCTTCCTCTTCCTTTTGGTACATTATTCAGTCAGTGGATGTAATCAAGAATGATCCAACTAGGTAGGCTTTATTTCATTAAATCTCACCATTTTCTAAATAGTTCTTTAAAAAGAGATAATAGGACTCATAAGAAATCATTTCCCTCATTTCAAATTCTAACCCAGGATTTGGCTGTGATGACCACTTATCTAAACACCAATGACCTTCCAACAATCACAGCTGCATATGATGGAGGTCAAACTGGCTGGAGAAGCCGTGGGAGACAAAGGTGGAGGAAGTGCCTTGATAGTCTAGAAAAGAATCTGACCAAAGTGCTAATGGCTCCCACAATGATCTGGGAGAACCATACAAATGGAAAGCATTGAGAATTTGCTCAGAGTGTGCTAGAGACACCCTCAGCACTACTGTGAGAATGGCCGCTAGCAAAAGACTAAAAGAAACACGTGCTGCCAAGGTGTGACAAAAGTGACTTGCACACACTGCTGATGGGAATGTAGACAAATGCACCCCTTACAGAAAACAGCATGGAGGTTCCTCAAACATTAACAATAGTACTAACATACGATCCAGCAATCCTGCTACTGGGTCCTGGCTATGCATCCAGAGGGTGTGCAACAAGCATGTCAAAGGCACTTCTGTACTCCTGTGTGCATTCTGGCACAGGGGCCAAGAAGTGCAGGCAAAGTAAGCTTACTTGTGTGATAAATGCATGAAGAGACTGTTCTGTGTAGAGATCACAGAACACTCTTCAGCCATAAAGAATGGAGAAAAGCTGGCATTTCAGACAAGATGATGGAACTGGAGTAATTATGAACTAAGCCAAGCCACAAAGAGATGAGAACAGCATGAGGTTGGTCGTTTGCAGAGTCTGAGAAGCTGATCTCACAGGAGCTGAGGATGGGGACCATCAGCGGATGGGAAGAAAACGATGAAGAAAGTGGGGATGGGAGAGGTTGAACAGTGGATACTAGGTAATACTTAGATGGAGCTGCTGTGCTATATTATAGTCAGAGCTGAGAACAATAATTTAGTATATCTTTGTAAATGCTAGAAGGAAGAATTCTAAGTGATTTTTACCATAAAGAAATGATAAATGCAAAAAAAATCAGAGTAAACAGATTCATTAAAAGTGAAATGATAAATGAAGTAGATGTTTAACCTGACTTAAACATAACACAATACATGTGTGCATCACAACATCACATGGTGCCTGTTAATGTGTACAACTTTTAGGTTTTAGCACCAGTTACAAAATAAATTTAATTTTTAAAAAGTCTTTCAGAAATCTTGTTAACCAGTTATCAAACTGTAGGCTGCTCGACAGTAGCCATGGAGGAAACGTGTGAGTGCTGTCAGCCCCGGCGGTCACCCGCCCAGGTATCCAGCTGTCAGTGGGTCCCCAGAAGCCCTGCCCTGTGCACTGGAGCCCTCGTCCCGGGTCAGTGGAGGCTGGCATCTCCTCCCCAGAGAGCAGCTGCGAGACACTGCTGGGCAAGCAAAGGTGAGCGTGTAGACCGCGGGACCATCACCAGCCCGAGTCTGTTTCCGTCCTGAGGGACGGCGCCTCCCCTGATCCCAAGCCAGGCACCTTCGGGGGACAGAGGCCATCAGTCATTTTCACAGCAGGCAAGAAGCCTTAAAGGAGAGGAACAAAAGCAGAGGGATGAAAAAAGCAGGCACTTTGCCAGGGGCCTTGCAGGACCTGTCCAGGAGGGGAGGAGGCGACAGCTGTGGGCCTGTCTCAGGAAAGACACCACAGTGAGAGGAAAGATCCCCACATGGAGACAGGGCCCTGCTGGCTCCACCTCTGTACAAGGGGCTTCACCTGCTCTCAGAGGGGCCATGCTACCCTGGTGATTCTAGGGAACTACACTCTGCAAGTGCTGTGAGGATAATAGAAATACAGACAGACTGACCTAAAATCTAAGGTGGACAAAGGAAGGAAGGAGTTAAGAAAGAGAAACTAAGGTTAAAAATAAGAGAGAGAAAGAAGTGGAGAAGGGTATAAAGAAAGACATTGGAAGCTGAGAGTAACAAACAAGTGTTCTTGCCATAGAAGACACAAGGAAAGAAAAGTCTATTTCCTAAAGTATACCTAACTCAGTAAGTAAAGTAAACATCAGACCGGGCCTGGTGGCACATGCCCACAGTCTTGGCATTCTGGGGGTTGAGGCTGAGGACTGCAAGTCTGAGAAGCTTAGTGACATACCAAGTCACATACACCGTGCTAGACATGTGTGTATGTACCTGAGGACCTCTTCGTGTGTAAGATTTCTTTGGAGGAAAATGCTTTAGTGCGGAAAAGTAAGTCTGAAAACTACTCATAAGTAGGAAAAACAGGGACTAACCAATCGTGGGCTCCAAGGTGCAGTCACTCGGGATGAGGAGGCTTTAGACTTCTGCAGTACAAGATTGTGTCTGCATTTACTGATGAAAGATGATGTCCTTAAAAATGTGTTAAGAGGGTGGGCTTCACATTGAATCTTTTTGCCAAAATACAATAAACTTAGAAAACAAAACTACCAATTTAGATGAATTATGTGCTGAGCAAATATTTGACAGATTTACGGAATGAAACCTCTGAAACTTGAGCTAGAATAAACCTTTTCCCTTACTAAGTTAATTATCTCAGGCATTTTGTTACATTGACAGACTTCTGACTAATACAGCCACAGGGCATTTCACATAAATTCTTTTTGAACATGATCCCCTATAAACTGCACCTCAGAGATTTTCCTGGGGCCATGAAGCTAGGCTTCTACACTTGTGTGCCAGCCAGTCATTGACCTAAACTCTGAGACACTTTCCTCCCTCTGTGCCCACAGATCTCTGGTGAATTTGCTAGAAGTCCAGGGATAGGACCATGGAAGAGGCAAAAAGGGTCCCATAGGACCCAGGAAAAACAGCAAGAGCCCAAGCTTTGCCCAACATGGTTACCTTTTCTCACTACCAGCAACTAGGGAAGTTTGTGGTGGATGATCTTAAGTTTCTAGAAGGTGAACAGGGCTAAGAAATAGAAAATTCCACCCAGGATGTATAGGTCTCATTCATGTGTGCAGTGGGTGACAAGCACACTGCAGTCATGAAACCCTAAGTATAAATGAGAACTCAGATAAGAAAATATAGCTTAGGTCAAGATAAAATACAAAATTTAAATTTGTTTCAAGGTGTTGCCAAAGCTATGTCTTCTGTAAGCAATCTCACTGATGTTTGTTGATGATTGATGCAAGATTAATTTTGGAGACAACTGACAGTTTTGAAAATCATTCCAGCAGATGTGTTTCTTTCTCTCAGTAAGTTGTGATTTTTAGTTAAATGACTGCTAAGGCAGGGATTCATACAAAATAATTTAGTTTCTAAGAATATGAAGCCCACAGATAAAATTAGTGCAAAGAAATATCAGACTTAAAATATAGAGTAAGTACATTTATAGATGAAAGTCCTCATAGTTTGAAGTAGGTGAGAACCAAACATGCTTCTTAAAATAAAAGGCAAAACCAAAACCATGTTGTCAGGATGCTTAGGTTGCTGTGAAGATAGCATAGGACTCTCTGAGGCTCCCTCTCCATGCATAGGCGTGATGCATGCACTCACCCTGGGCAATGCTGACACTGGTGGATACCCCGAGTCGGGCTTTCCAGAGTACACGGGAACTGTGACGAAGAGC
This sequence comes from Hydrochoerus hydrochaeris, assembly GCA_004027455.1. Classification (NCBI taxonomy): domain Eukaryota; kingdom Metazoa; phylum Chordata; class Mammalia; order Rodentia; family Hydrochaeridae; genus Hydrochoerus; species Hydrochoerus hydrochaeris. Next base: position 38,293 of record PVLA01002232.1, on the reverse strand, counting down.
AAAGCTTCCATCTGAGGGATTCTGTAACACAATTCAAAAGTAAACATTTTCTGGTTAAGAAAAGAAAAGGAGGGTAGTCAGGTAGCCCAATGGCAGAGTACTTGTCTGACATGTGAAAGGTTCTGGGTTTGATCTCAAGCACTGAAAAGAAAAAAATAAATCATGAGAAATGAATAGTTTAAAAAAAAAAAAGAAGAAGAAGAAGAAGAAGAAAACTACAAATCCTGGTAGGAAAATATATTCACTGAATTTTTAAAATGAGACATTCAATAAACTCCAGATTAGTCAGAGTTCAGCTGAATTACTGAATTAAAATTGGCACTGATGAGAAGCTCTCTGAGGATCTTTGTCCAGAGACAGGCAAGAAGTTTAAAAACAGTGAAGAAGAAAGTAAGATCCGGAGATTTGATCGAAAGTCTCCAACACACATCTAACAAGTGTTGCCAAAGCCCGAAAAAAGAAGGTTGGAGGCAATATACAAAAAAAAAAAATGGATGAACAACCAGCATGTAATAACATATGCTGAAGTCATTTTCTGATCTTTTTGTATAAAGAGCAAAACAGAGACACTAAATTACATAAATATATAGTTAATAAGTATATCAAAACTTCACAGTAATCATTACAAGAAATACCACCAGGATGAGCCTTCCAAATATAAATGAAAAAAATGTTTTATCAATTCAGATGAAGGGAGAAAAACACATAGAAGTAAATCCAAAATGTTAAGACAAGCAAAAAAACAAAACAAAAAATTAGAAAATTAAAAATGAGCAAACAATTCACTCATCATATAAGATGCAAATATGTTAGATTTGTCAAAAAATATGAAATATGATTTCCTATGACTTGTTCATATATATATTAAATGCTTATTAGAAGTACACAGGCAAAAGTAGAACACAAAAACTTAAAACAGAGTAAAACAGATGTGCCATCTATATACGCACAAGCGGAAGTTACTGATCCATCAGAGAAATACAGAGGAGTCCTCATGAAAGTTGGGCGGAGAGGGAGAAAAGAAAGGTGGTCAGAGGAGGGAGCCCAGGAAGCACAGAATGAGAGAGCCAGAGACCCCTCGTGAGCTGAGCTGTGGAGAGGAGGAGGCCCAGCTTCCAGTGATGGCAAGGTTTCCCACCTTGAGCTGGAGGGCGTGGCGCTCACGAGACTCCAGCGGCTCTGTCTGTCTTCGTGACTCACATATTATCTGTGGGAAAAGGGAGCCACTCAAGCATTGTGTGTGACAAAATACCATTATATTGTCAGATCCCAGAGACTCTAAGCACCAGTCTACACTTGGAAGGAAGTGTGTAAAAGAATGAATATTTGCACGTCTCACAGTGTCCCTGATGTTGCAATCCTGCAAGACAAACTCCAGGCATCGTCTTGTTCCCGCTCCCCAGGGAACTGATCAACTCTGCCAAAATTTCATTTTCATGGTAGAACTGCTGGGAGCTTGGGTTCATTCTACTCTTCCATGTCCGTGGTGAGAGCCAGAAGCAGCTGCCCAGCCCTAGGGCATCAGTGGTGGGCGACAACATGGAGTCAGAGAAGAGTAGAGAAATAGACCTCAAGGAGGAGAGAAAAACACATCTCAACTCCAACCATGGTCGAGAAACCATGAGAAGTATTTTAGCTCTATACTGTGCAAGAAATTGCCAAGATTTTGTTTCACGAGTGGTCATTATTTCTTCAGTGTAATTTTTACTCTCCATAATATACAACCAAACTTTTATTTTTCTGAAAGATATTTTTATCTTTTTATGAAATATTTTAAATACTTATCACATTTAAAGGCCTATCTCATCAACAATTGTTAATGTTTCATCATGTGTCTTTAAAAGATGATCACTTCTTTGAAGATGTACTCACAACAACAGCTAAGATATGCGACAACTCCTTAGCCCAAACAAGCAATATTCAGATTTTTCCAGATGTCTTGTAAGTTTTTGTTCTTTTGTTCTGGAGCAATTGTTTGAAACAAAAATCAGTTTGGTTGCTGTGTCCTGTAAATTTCTTTTAATTTATATATTTCCTCTATCTTTCCTATTTTCCTTGGAGTTTTTGCATGTTTTGTTTTCATTATTGCTTGTTTTGTTTTTCTTTATTTTTCCTTGAAAACCAGATCATTTGTCTCTTAGAGCTTTCTATACTCTGGAATTTGCTGATGGCATCCCTACTGTGTCATTAGTATATTCGTTTGTCCTCTGTATTGCTTGAAATTCATTTTTAGACCTAGATATTTCATCAAAGAGTGTGTGTGTGTGTGTGTGTGTGTGTGTGTGTGTAAGAGAAAGAGACTTCTTTTGTAGGTTGTGGTGTTCATTTCCATCAGAAAATACATCTCTACTGTTATTTAATAGTTTCTCTCTCTGTCTTACCCCTCCTTGTGATGTTACCAGCCATTCATAAACATTGCCTGGTTTACACACTGTAGAAACTGTAAAATAGTCATTTTCAATGCTTTTTTTTTTTAATTGGTACCGGGGATTGAACTCACGACCTTGTGCTTGCAAGACAGGCACTTATGCTGCTGAGCTAAATCCTCAACCCCGATCATTTTCTACATTTCATTGCTTTTTGGTTTAAATTCTTTCACATGAATCTGCCTCTCCTCAAGCATTGTCCAGAAAAAGAAATACTTTAAGAAATACTAGGATAGATGTTTGCCACTTTCCCTTTGTTTCCTAGACTTTAAAATAAAAAATGATTCTCCAACATCCTCCAAAAGTAACTGATGAGTTTTATTACTATCATCATTGTGACCATGTGCATTGACATGTGCCTGAAGTGTGTTAACCTATTGCAATTATTATGGTAAGGCTATGCATTAGACATAAACACGGCACCACACTCCTCAGTGGTTTCATCCATTCATGCACTGAGCAGCCGAAGGCGCTGTGAAAGCTGGTCCTGGTCAGAGTTGGCCATGGCGGTGTGGCCTGCAAAGTGCATCCCTGCGCCCAGTTCCTGCCTCTTCTCAGTGCTTCTTCGCTTCCGTGGGTGAGCAGCTGTCTCCTCCTGCCAGGCCTTTCCACCACACTCCTGCCTGGAGCCAGTGCACCATGGACTGAAAAGGTGAAGCCCAATAAACCCATCCTCCTTTAGGCTGTAGGTGTCAGGCATTCTGTCCCTGCAGTGAGAAAGTGATCAGGACTCCTATGAAAAGCCGCTACACCTCAGCTTGGCCAGCAGGAGCCTGTTCACATGGTCTCTGCAGTCCTGACATATCTGTGCTGATACTTAGTAGCTTCTTTGTCATCTACTATGACAAGTGACTGCAGATGCATCCTGCACCTTTTTCAGGAGTAAGAATCAGCCTGTTCTTTAAGATAACCTGAGTCCTCTCAGCAGTGAATCCCCTGGAGATCACAACCCAGACACAAGGGAGGCTCAGTGCTGGCCACGACTCCCAGGCCTATTCAACTGACCGAGCCAAGAAACTAAGGCAAAATACGGTTCACACTGATGAGTCAAACCCAGAGTCTGCACAAAGTTTATTTAATTCCACCAGTTCGAATTTTTCCTTCCTTTCAACCACACCCAAAATCTCAGTTCTCAATGCCAGTAACATAAGCAAGCATTTGATTTGTCCCACAGTATACACAGAACAGCATCAGAACAACAGTGTCAATGCCACTGGCACCAACACAATTTCTGAAAGCACCTTAAGATTTCTGCAGTTCTCTTTGTCTTTGGAGCATAATTCTCTGCCAATGTCAAAGTACAGTGCTTTAGAGTCACTTGGAATGTTTCCTCTCTGCATGGTTATGCCAATGTTTGGGTCCACCATTAAGCTTATTTATTTCATTTCCCTGAAAATCTTTATGGAGTTCATTTAGCTTTCTTACTGTCTTGTCTGTTTACTCGTTTATCTGCCCATCTCATTCTTGTTTTTCTCCTTTTCTTTGCCTGCACTTGTTTGGTGAAGGCCACGACTTCTAGTGTGTATATGTGCTGCGGAGGCCAGGACAGGCCCTGGCTCCTGAAGCACATTAGCAAGTGCTCTTCTGCGTCCTGATTCTAACCGAGTCTTGCTTAGGTATTCTTTGTTAAACCTTATCCTGTTTGCACTGTTCTCCTGTTATACCTCTTAGTCTGGTGCTTATAAACAGAATGAAGAAATGATCATGCCTTCTCTACTCCAAGGCAGAAGGTCAATCAATTATAATAATTTATGCTGTATTCATTGAGGCCTTACCAGGCCCTAAGAATGATGAACAAAAGACCAAGTACTGTATATTTAGAAATAACTTAATCCTCCTGTATCTCTATTAGGAAAACATTACTGTCTATATTTTATAATAAGAACAGAAAGATATGAAATACCTTGCCCAAAAAAATGCACCTAGCAAAGACCATGGCAAAAAAAAAAAACTTTCTCAGAATAAAAGCTAGAAAAAAGTCCGAGAAAGCTTGGCACATGCTTAGAGATTCTGGGTTTCACCCTAAGCATCACACACACACACATACACACACACAGAGAGAGAGAGAGAGAGAGAGAGAGAGAGAGAGAGAGACTGATGTTCGCCTCCCTGACTCCAAATTCTAGAATGAACCAAAGTTCTGCTCCTACTGCATTAAGGCAAATAATGAAATTCCTAGCAAAATTAGAAGTGGGAGTTCCTCTCCAACTAAATGCAGTTCATAGGAAACAGTTTCTCCTGTTCCCAGAGTTCATCTTTTTTCCATCCTTTTTCATAAGGGCCTCCAAGACATTGTGACAAGCTAGGATCAGGTGGCCTGAATTTGGGTCCCTGCTCCCCATATTCCTGGGTTTGTTTTCCTTGGACACAGGTAAAAGTATGAGGAAAAGCCTGTAAAAATGAGAAACCAATTTTGTTTAACTGGGAAGCCATCTGGTATGCCCCCTCTGACCACAAAGAAAGCCTCTCTCACTTGGACATATTAGTGGGGCCTTTCCTTTCTGATACCAGACCAAAGCCAGGAAACAGCCACATGTGAGACTTAGCCAAGCTTTGGCCCAGAGGGGTAGAAGTGCTGAATTCTCCTTGATATCTCAGGGGGAGGGCGGTAGTTTACACGCTCAGCATGAGGAAGCATGGTGAAATGGTTTCTAGTTTTAAAAATTCTAGTTTTGTGGCTGGGGATTTAACACAGTGGTGCAACACCTGCCTGGTGAGCATGAAGTCCTGAGTTCGATTCCCAGTAATCCCCACCCAAAAAAATTCTAGTCAAAGATCCATTTTGACTTGTTGGTCACAAAGTAGTAGTAACAGCCAGTTGCTCTCTATTTTATGGACTATATAGAAGCTATGGACTGTGAAGGAAAAGAATAGACCCACAGATGGCAGGCAAGACCTCAGCCACGCAGAAAAGGGCCTGCTTCCTAGCTGAGCCCGTCTCTCACCTACGGGCACCCGGTAGGGGACAGGGCAATTGTTCACCCTACTAGATGGTGTGGTCTCATGAAGAGGAGAGTGGGTAGAACCATGCCAACAAAGAACCTGAAATTGCTGGGGCATTCCAAATAATCACCAGATTACAAAACACGGCCGTGAGTCATCAACGATGGTAAGAAAATGGGACGCCACGAGGCGCTGGGCATCTGACCACTCTTTCACCAAAACCACAGCAGAGCACCTTTCTTCCAAAAGATTGTAAATGACTATATTCCTGTGTCCAGAACTATTTTTGTGCAATTTTGTTAATATTAATATGGCAACCAAAAAAAATTTCAAGAGCTGATTGCCTCAGGCCATCTTAAAGTAGAAATCTTCTATATGTTAAATAATTTAATTTTTACAACAAATCAATGAAGTAAAGGTTAATTTCCCAAACTGTCAAGTATGGAAACTGAGATTTATTGAAAATTTGGCTAAGGTCACATGGCTATTAAGTGGTGGACCCTGAACTGCCAGCCTTTTTACCCTACCAAGGAGCATCCCTTTGTCTAGAAGGCAAGTTTTCCAGAAACACTCACTCCTGGTACCCAGGGTCCTGGTATCAGTGTCACATACTCTTAGTTACCTACTCAGTCCCCTGCTGCTTCGACACAAGGCACTTTATTTCTCAACCAGGCCTCCTTGTGGCAATGTTCTTAGTGTCACCCCTACTTCTCCGTCTGCTTTGACCCTGCAGCACCAGAGACGTATGAATCTATGATCTCACCACTTCTCTTCCTAGTATCAAAGCAAACACCTTCCAATATTCCTTGTCAAACTAAAACCAAGCAGGTCCAGAAACCCCAGCCTCTTCTCTGTCCAATGTATTAATCAACTTTGTCCAGTGTATTAATCACTGAGATAAAGTGACAGATGCCCACAATTTAAAGCAGAAGAGGTTTGTTTTAGCTCATGCTCTCATCAGGTTCAGTCTGCTGCTCTAATGCCGAAATGGCTTAGTGCATGGAGATAGTGGAAGAAAGCTGCTCACCTCACAGCATCCAGGGAGCAGAGACAGAGAGAAGGAGTCAGGGACAAGAATCTACCCCCCATGACCCACATCCAACCAGGTCCCTTCTCCTGCACCCATCGGTTGATGAATTCTTCAATAAACATAGCATCTGCATGGTCCAGTCACCTTCCAAAAACTCCACCTCTGAACACAAGACTTTTGCAGGCATTTCGGATCCAAACCACAACCTAGTAAATCTTTATCATGGCAAAGCATCCCACAGACACAGCAAGAAACATTCAGTGAAACCTGACTGCCCTGATTTTTGGCTAATTTCCCTTGTAGGACCTCAGTTTACTCCAAATGAAGAGTAAAGGGCATCACCTACATATATTCTCTGGCAGATAGGATCCTTCAAAGTTCTGTACCTGGAGGTATGGAAGAGAATAATTTCACCAGGAAGCCTACCTTAGGCCATTCACATTGCTATACCAAAATACCTTGTACTGGGTAATTTACAAACAATAGAAACTTATTACTGGCATTTCTTTTGTCTGGGATGTTCAAGATCAAGGTGCTGGTAGACTTGTCTGGTGGAGGCTCATTCTCTGCTTCTGGGATGGCACCTTCTAGCTGTGTTTGTTTGTCAGAAGGTGGCCAGAGATCTTTCCTAACACCTCCTTTCTAAGGACACTTGTGTTACTCGCAGCAGTGGAGTCTCACTCCTCCATCACCCCCCAAAGACCTCACCTCCTCATGCTATCACCCTAGGTACCAGCATCCAACACATGAATTTGAGGGGACACAAACACTCAAGCGAAGCCATGCATATTCCTGAAAGGCCGGTTGTAAAGCAAGCTTTACTGGGTTCTAGCCCAGTTGGTTTTTCTAGTTATTAGAGATGGCAGCAAAACCCAGCTAGGACACCTCACCATCACCCCAAGGTACTCCACAGGGGACACCAGGCACTGTGATGGACATGATTCTAGTAAAACATTGCTGACCACATCACTTGGATGTATTAGTGGGGCCTTTCCTTTCTGACTCTCTTTCTTTGCTGCTGGGTTAGACTCTGTCCAACACAAACTTGGTGTTAACTGTCACTGGGCTCAGATGTCACATTGGTACCACCAGAGGAGCCCTAAGTACACAGGGAATGCAAATCCTCATCTCCGTGGGTGGTGAGCTTAAGGCCGCCACCCCCCTTTAGCCTGGCACTCAGCTTCCTTTGCTTTCCTGACTCTTCTACCTGACTCAAAAACTCCTTTAATTTCTACACAGAAACTTCTCAATGCTTTAGCTTCCCTTTAATCAGGTCAAATAAAATTGTTTTTAATTCACTGCCGTGGCCTTTATGCCTCACGCCCAGCTGCTTTCCACAGCCCGCAGGTCCCACCTGTCGGTCTGGAGCAGGCTGCTTCTGCACGCCTTCTCCTTCCCATCTTTCACTGAGCAGCCCCTGGGCACCCACGGAGTCACCCTGGGTGCTGTGAGAACAGAAAGCACTTGGAGCTACAGTCCAGATGTGGAGGCCACAACAGGAAGCTTCGATGAAGCCAGAAAGGGATGAGTCCCAGGGACGCACGGAGCAGGACAGGATGGCAGCCAGGGAACAGAAAGGCTCCACAGAGGATAGAGAAGGGATTCTGTGTAAAACTAAGAGCAGCAGAGACCTCCCCAGCGTTAACCAGAGAAAAAGGGGAAGAAATAAAATCCCATGACTGAAATGAATAAAAAATCTTGAGTTAATGACTTTCTCTGGGAGTCTGCAAATGCCCCTTATTGGGCTTGAGGAAACTGAAATTTGTGATGTTACCCATAATTCCTCTAAACCTGACTGAGACTGAGTTAAGACAAAGTCCAGAAAGGGGAGCTTTGAGGGAGGTGTGAGCAGCAAAACCCAATTGATCACACCCGCATGTGAGGGAAGAAATGTTGGCACAGGCAAGGCAGAGCAGAAAGGAGCCATGGGTGAACCCATTTCTCCTGAGGCCCTAAAGTGAGGAAGGCAGAAAGCGGGTAACCTGGGAATCCTCCTGTGAAAGCTGGTTTCTGAGTGGCCACCAAGGCCCGGTGCCTGGAAGCGAGCTGGAATGACCCCACCTCCCACAGGACCTTGCTCTGCCAGACTGAGCTAGAGAGACTCACCTGGTCCCCACCACCCTCAGGAAGCTGAGGAGGACCTCCAGCTGCACCAGATGTGGAAGACAGAAAAGGACAAGAGACAAGGAGGAAGGGGACAAACCACAGCCTCTGTGCTGGTCCTCCAGGCTAACAGCTCAGCAGTTTTCCTCAGATGCCCGGCCCTGGCACTTCTCTCAGCTTCCCTGGACACAAAATTGTTTTATGTATGCTCATTGCTGGGCACTGAAAGGTTTTCTCAAAACAGCCACAAAAAAGATCACAAATTCAGGGACAGCTTCTCTGTGGTCCCAGCAGCTTCTAAATCAGCACTGAGCCCATACTGGGAGCCTAATAAATGCCTGCTGCTTAAAATACAGATCCATCGATTATAGTAAAAACAGAGCAGATGGGAAATTTTCAGAAAAGTGACCTGTACTGAGACATGTCTCATGGGAATTTGTTTGGCTCTCTATTTCTGCAGTGGCCTGGTGTGGAAAGAACCATTCCTGTGTATTTCATAGATTAATTTAATTGATTCTCTGCTGAATGAAGTGAGTTTTTACAAAAATGCAGTCAGCTTTCAAAATCTCCAGGAAGAGAAGCAGCTAATCACTGGTCCAGATGCCCATTCCCATGCCGGCTCTGCCTAGAGCAGCCTGAAATGGGGCTGTGCATCCCTAGCTATTTAATTAAATTGACAGTCGCTTACCTTTTGTAACCAAGGCTGTGATTATGCCAGCTGCAAAAGCCTAAAACCTTCTTCCAGCTTGGCAGAGTAAGAGGAGACATAGCACGACCAACTCCTTGAGAGTGAGTCACTTCTATGACACATGTGCCCACATAGGGGAGAGGGAGGGGCCCCACCCCCTTCTGTCTTGAACTTTATCTAGTGTTTAGACCAAAGCAAGAGGAAAGTGCACATATTTACCAAGCAGTTGCTGTGAAAGAAGCACTCTGCTTGCTGAGCACTAGAGGAATGGACAATAATGAAATAGCTAACATGCTGCTTATCAAACCCTCTCTCCTAACTGCTCATGGGAGCCACCTAACTTTTCAGATATAGAAAACCAAGGTCACAAGGTTTATGTGAGAAGCCCGCAGCTACTTGTTTAGGGCTTTCCATGACCAAGCCTTCAGGAAGATACGGGACCTCATGTTGATTACCCTGTAGGAGATGATGAGCACTGTTCAGATGTACCCAACGTACAATGCTTAGTCTTGTAATTATTGGAATTACAGTGGTGTAAAAATAACTCTTCAAATTTTGAATTTGGATCTTTTCTCCACACTGTGATCATCTCTGGTTGTGCTGGGCAGGGGCAGGCGTCACGGCTCCCAGCAGCCCACACTGTGAACGAGGGAAACAGCCAGGCATCTGTGCAGCACAGTGCTGCCCAGCAAGGACATTTCACAGGTCAAATGTGTTCAGTGCACCTCAGACTCATGCTGTGCTCTATTTATGATATTTTCAACTTATGGCAGACTTACTGCACTGGGCATATCACGAAGCATCTAGATAATAGCATCAATGTAAAGTGGATGATCAAGTAAAAACTACAGGAAATCCAGGGAGTCTGGCTAGGCTGCTGGGAGCCAGGCTGGCTTTAGAAGGTGCAGCTGCCTGCTAAGCACATTCATGAGCTGCAGAGTTACAGAGCCCCTTGTGGGTCCCGAGAACCTCCTCCTCTCTGCAGAGCATGCTGGAAAATCCTTGAAACTTTCCCACCCCCAGCACCATAGCCTTATAAACAGGCAAAAGGGGCCTCTGTTTTATCCTTTTCTTACAGAGGAAGACTCAAGGCAAGAGAGCTGTACAGGACATCCAAAGTCACCCAGGTGGGCCACATGGCCTCCACTGCAACGTCTGCCTCTTAAGCTGAATGACTGTTGGCTGAATTCTCTTTTCTAGGACCCCAGGGCTTAGTGGTGCCATTGTGTTAAAGATGCACTCTCCATTCCCCATCTGAAGTCTCCCCTGAGGCACACTGGCTCTTACACCCAGGAAACATTGTCAAGTGAGGAGAGCAAAGGCTGCAGAGTCAGGAGACCTGGACACAATTCCAGTATGGCTGTTTTAAAACATGAACATAAATTCTCTGGTGCTCAGTTCATCAAGAGGTGGGATCTATGTGTCCCTTTTCCCTGAAATGAGAGCAAACGTGTGACTGCTTCAAATAAGAGTAGGGAAGTAGCGATGCACAGCAATTCGCTAAGTCAGGAGATGCTTTGCAGCACCTGCCATGGTCCTAGGCTACTTGATCTCTGATGGTCCCACTTGGGAAAATTCCTTTGGAACCCAGGTGCCATATCAGAATGAGTCCATGTTGACCTCAGAGGCTACCTGTACAAGCTCTGGGCAAGAGTCCAGTTGTCCCACTCCAGGGACCAGCCTGCAGTGCAGGTTGCCCACAATATTAGAGCCCTCGGTAGAGCAGAGATGCCTCATCCTGTACCCTGATATTGTACCCTGCTCACAGAATCTATGGGCATAAGACATTGTGTGTCACTACAAATTCGGGCACTTCATCACATAGCTAAAGAAAACTAGAACAACTCACTTTTCAGTACCACTTGTATGACTTTGGGCAAAGAGGTGAGCCTTTATAAGGAATCCCTTCTGTGCAATAGTGATTTCTTTAAAATCCTGCTGCATGTGATCTTGTCAGGACTGAATGAGCCAGAGGACATGGCCCCCTTGGCAAAGAGCATAGCATGGGGCAGGATTCACAAGAGTCAGTGTCCAAGGAGGCGAGAAAGGAGCTTCAGTTTGCTGCTTATGCTTTCCATCCTGCCACACATCCCCTTCACCTCACATCCTCTGCTGATCCTGGCTGCGCAGTGGAGACTTTCGAAGCCCTTTTGCTCTGACTTGGTGCAGCTGATCCCTTGGTAGGATAAGAAGTGGCCGGAACAGAGTGGACGATTTTTATATCTCATACCCCCAGAATCTGGTCTGAGCAGCTGTGAGAGTGGACTCATTGTGGAGGCCTCTGCTGCAGCCTCAATGGCTCCACTAGTGACTCAACACAGGGTGCATGCCCACAAGCTCCAAATCACCTAGTAGGGGCATGTGGGGGCTCCTTGGCCAGCACCCTGATCTACATGCAGTTCTGCGTGAACCTCCTGATCAAAGTCCAAGCCTGTTGGGCTCACGTCTACCCAGAGAGGAACAATGGGGCAAAGGAAGTCATCACCCATGTGGCCTCTTTCCTTCGAGGACCAGCCCAAGGGTAGTCCTTCAGGACAAGAAGAGGCAGCAAGCTCCTAGGAGGTGATAATTAGTTTCAGGTCCCCATAGGCCTGTGGCGTGGAGGAAAGAAAGGGGAGCAGTGGCTCTTCGTCCCTGTGTGACCAGATGGACAGACTGGAAGGAGGCATTGTTCATTCTTCATTAACACAGACCAGATGTTCCCCATACACAAGCCTCTTAAGGTTAAAACTATACACAACTTCTAAATCAAAATGATAAATAAACCAGAGGAAACTTTGCTAGAAGACCAAAAAGCATTTAGGAAGATCAGCTAATATAGCCACGAGAATACTGTAAACATCTGTGTGTGATGATCCCCACGGTAGCAACAGAGAGAATGGAGACCCTAAGACACAGAGGGTCACAACAAGAAACATCAAAATTGAGAGCAAAAAAGATCATAAAAGGCTGATCTAGTCCATTTCAAACTGATCTTATTACAGAGTAGGAAACTGAGGTCCCAGCCTGCCACAAACAACCAAACTCCTAAATATATAAAAATAAGATTTTCAAGAGGAATTACTTTCCATTGTCATAGCTGCAACCATGCTTGGCTGTAGAGTGCGCTGAGAATCTACTCCCAAATAGCAGCAAACCTAGGCTTGTGTGCAGCTGGACACTCCAGGCTGCACTTTGTCAAGTGGCTGCCAATTTGTGAGCACTGAAACAATAATGCTCACCTAGAGAGACAAGGTCTGTCCTTTGAGGATCTGATGGTCTAATAAACAACAAAAAATTTCAAATGTTCAGTGCTCAGGTGACTATAAAAGAGAAGACCCTATAAGAGACCTCAGCAAGGTAGGGTGAGGGACGCTGAGATAAGGAAAGGTGAAGGAAGATTTCTTCAAAGAAGGAGCACGTGAGCAAATCTGAAGACTGCAATAGATCTAAGCATATGAAGAAATTTCCAGCCAGAGGGGACTGCAAGTACCAAAGACCTGAGGCAAGGAAGAGCCTCGCTCATGCACATGGAGGGAGGTTTGAGTGAGGGTGCAGATGAACTAGGCCAAATACATCACTATAGTGATAAAAAGACATCTGAACCTTACCCCAGGCCAACGGAAACTGCCAGAGGGTGTGAGAGGACAGAATTTCATTTACAGAATGCAAATGCAGTGTGGAGAGGGGAAAGGAAGAGGCAAAGCCAGACAGATACGAAAGAGTCAGCTCAGAAAGCCACATCCTCATTTCAGAAGCAAAAGTGGCTTGAGCCAGGGCTGTGTCCGTGGAGACGGAGAGGCAGAGTGTCCCACATAGAACAGAGTGCTGTCAGCATACGCTGATGCTTTCAGATGAGAAGTGGACGCTGTTGTTCAAATCCCCAGTGTGAAGGGGACAGGGCTACATTACAGCACCTCCTACCTGACCATCCAGGTCGCACGAAGAGGGCTCCTCTCCATTGGCAGTCTCACTGGTAGCCATCACTGGTCTTTCATTCAGTGATTATCCATACTCCACCCACCTAACTCACATCTGTGCAGCTCACGCAAGAGCAGCCATCGAAGAGGGAGCAACGATCGTTGCAGACAAGGACCCCATGGAAGTGTTCATTGATTTTGCATAAAGTTATGATGCTCGGACTGTCATGGGAGCCAGGCACTGCCCAAATGTCCGTTTTCAGCCCTGTCCCAGTCCGACAGTTGCTGTTCCTGTCCACCAGGACAGAAAGAAGACCTCCCTTTGCCTTGAGGAGCCGAGAAAACATCACCCCCAGAACTTCAAGAGCAGAGGGGCAGAATTGCCTGGAGAGGAAACAGAGAGACTCAGGGCCAGGCCAAGGCAGGATGACACCTCTGAGCTACAGCGTGACCAGGATGGACCAGGCTTCAGCACCAGAAGTGCGCTCTAATGTGCACCTGAGGTGAAGTGGTCCACAAGGAGCAGAGCAGTTCCTGTAAGTCAAAAAACCCACAGCAGCACAACTCTGGCTTGTGTCAGACATAGGGAAGAGCCATGGGGTGACGTACAGACAGACGCCCAGAGAAAGAAGCCCACAGACCCTGCAGGGACACTGCTGAAGGGACCACACTGTCTGAGGGTCTCGTGCTGCCTGTGTGAGTGGCAGCTTTGGATTCCACTGTAGGCTCCCTTAGCACATATGAGAGCCAGGAGAAAGGACTCACTCTTCCTATCAGTGTACGAAGGGCCTAGAATGGGAGACATGAGAAAAAGTTGTCCTTTAGAGTTAAAATGCCACTAACACCGGACATGCCCTATGTGGAGAGAGACTAAGAGATCTGGACCCGAGAATCTAAGAACCACCAAATCTTGCCTGAGGCAACACAATCTCAAGAAGTAGATGTGCCATGGATTTGGTAAACAGAAACTTAGCAGTCTCCAAAGTTTTCCCTTTAGACAGGGGCTACAAACTGCAAGGAATAAAAAACGCAGAACATTAATGCTAAAAAGGCCAATGTAGGGAAAGCCCAGGCAAGCAGTGGTCCTGAGCCACAATCATGCCCTCCCTGCTGAGCGCATCCAGGCTGCTGGAGAGTGGGGGCCCCCGCTCACCTAGATGGATGCCATGCCTCACTAGAGATGATTCCCCAATTTACTTCCAGGCGTGGTGGCACATGCTTGTAATCCCAGCCTTTGGGAGGCTGAGGCAGGAGAGAGGCACTGAGAGTTTTAGACCAGCCTGGGCTACAAAGTGAGTTCCAGGCCAACCTGAACTGTGTAGTGAGACCCTGTCTCAAAAAGACAAAAAAAGAAAAAAGAAAAAGGCAAGGGCTGCTTCCCTGTCTCGCGTCATGTCACCTAAAAACGTAGAAACAAGGGCATGACCTTGGCAAGAGCCCGAGACTGAGAAGTGGTTTTGAGACCTGCTATTGGCTGACTGCTGTGGAGGAGCTCAACCTCTCTGAGGAGTTCCAGGGCTCTAGGGGTCCCATGGAGAAAACGCTCTGTGCACCCCCCAGGGGGATGACAGTAATGATGCAGGGGCTCATCCATGACTTGAATAATGAAGAAAAGTGACAGCATTTCCAGAGCTGCTTTGACGCATTTATCACACAGCATGACCCCTGTCAGCTGCAAGGCATCTACAGCAAAACACACCCAAAGTGTGAGTTTTTAAATAATTCTGTGGGAATTTTCCAAAAAGGGCTTGGAGAAATGACGTGTGGACGCGTCAGTGTCCAGAAGCTGATGAAGTAGGAGTGTGTCACTGCACACGGATCTGTAGAACTGCAGAGTGAAGAGACTCATCTAGAATGTGAGGGTTCTGTGGCCCCTGAGGGTGACCGAGGCCCAGGACTTACAACACCCCCTCTCCTTGTGACTACTGATCTCTCATGCAAGCAGGGTGCTTGGGTTTTGCGTTGTTTCCAGTTTTTGAAGCAGTAGTTCGCACACAGCAAGTGCTGGATGAACACTGCTAACTTGAAATCGACCAGCATCTTGAACATACCCTAAATAAATGCTCAGGAGCTTCCAGGCCACATCCCAGTCACCACCAGCAGCTCCAGGAGTAGCTGGGACCTCCTAGGACATGGCTAGACATAGGGTAGGAAGCCCAGGACCTGTGCAGGAGACAGTGTTGCCGGGGGAGCCAGGCCCACTGGGGGAACAGCAGCCACAACAAGCACACTTGACCTAGCCGCAGGCCTCCAAACCAGCCACTGAACGCAGCTGTGTGGCTTTACAAAGGCAGACATTGAGTCCTCACCTCTCAGTAGAATCCCATGTCGACACTTCCAGAAAAAAAGTACTAGGCAGCAATCTATAATATTCACGCTGCACAGATGCGCAGGTAGGGCGCTAGACAGCAATCTATAGCATAGAGAGTAGGAAAACACAGGTTCTGCTCCCTGATCTATTCCCTTTAGACAAGCGAATCAGCCTCTCTGGGCATCAGTCTCCTAAGGAATGGGAAGCGATCTTCCTTCTCTGGTCTTCCAGAAATCTGTCAGTATAGAAGGCGTACGTGTTTTTCAGTTGATATCTCGTGCATGTTTTAAATTGCTCTGTAGGCATTATAGTAACTCTTCCACTTAGCACTTGAGAAAATAACTAGGTTTGTTTAAAAAATTCTGATAAAATGTTTATAATTAGATGCCCTTGTAGACAAAATGAGATTACAACACTGAGACAAGGCGACTTCCCACTATTTTAATAATAGCTGGAAATGATGGAATACTTCCTATAATATCAAAAAGCATAATTTTATATCTTAAAATGCAAGTGCTTTAATGCACGGAAGCAGTTTTTCCTCTTGGAATCTACTACACATTAAATTATTTTCATTCTGTTTATCACGCAATGATTACAATGAATTCCATTCAGCACTGCAGACTGTATTTGCTAAGTAGACCCAGATAATTTAAGACTTATCCACTCAGTGTTTCTTATACAGCACCTGAGCAAAAGTTAGGGACAAAAATGTAAGCCTTTAGTCTAAATAGATTTAATTTTTAATACTTAAAGCTGAAAGTTATTCTACATGAAAAGAACTGGCATGGTTTAATTTCTTTTGTTATAATCTCCCTGGATAATAATTCCTTAATTGCTTCTTAGATGGAAATATTAATCATGAGGCAGCCTTTAATAAGACCAAAATTATAGTATTTCTGATTCCCAAAGGTTAATGGAAAAAAATTACTCTCTTCCTTTCTTCTCTTTCTTGATTCTCAGTTTGTATGGCACCAACCAGTGTCTATGCTGAATTATATTTACACTAATGGGTTATTATCCTCAGAATACCTGTGTTTCTTTAGGAAGAAAATCATGTCTGACTCATCCCCAGATTTGCCAGTCTTGATCCAATAAGGGAGCACTCTGACTCCACACAACAAAACTGATTTAAGTAGGTTAGGGAAGTCTCCTTGACAATCATGTCACTGGCCCCTGTGTGAGATGCTATGCCAAGCCACTGGATGCACAGATTGGTTTGGAAGGGAGGGCGGGAATTAAAAGGTAATCATTCTGTAACGATTAGTAGCTAAAACCTTAACTTTGTGATTAATTTTGGGATCAGCCTCGAATATTCAGAATCAAAAACATACATTTCCTGCCCTGCACCCTTCACAGTGTGTTGGTGATGGATAGCGTTATAAAAGGGCAAGTTAACAAAACAGACTATTAGGCACTACCACAGGGAGGGACCCTGCGTGTTTGTCCTAAGAAGCTCTGGTTGGACTCATGTGTGAAGTGCAGACACCTGACTTCCCCGAGTAGTGGCGCAGGAAACCCTTCAGAGACTCTCTCCAACCTGAGTGTGGAGGCCTCCAGGTTGCTGTGGGCGGGTGTTCACAGAGAAGGGCAGAGAACAAATCTGCACAGTCGCAAGGTCACTGTCTCCCAGTCTAGGGAAGAAGCCGGATGCCATCCACAGACATTTCAGGAGATCTCTCTGCAGGGTTCAGGGGTAAAGATGTAAAGGAGATGCTTGATCTGCTCTTCTGTTTCTGGTGGAGAATTAAGAGACGAGGCAGGATTTCTGCAGTCTGATTGGTTTAGAGAATTCTCTAGACTAGACAAAGCACATTTTAGGGTAAGGAGACACCCTATAAGTCAAAACAAAGGACTTCTTAGAGCCTGTGTGTGTGTGTGTGTGTGTGTGCACCAAAACTTTAAATTCAATAAGTACAGAAAGGATAGGACTTTAAAAAGTTTTGTGTTGGTTATGAATTTAGAAAAAAATACTAACTTTGCATTCCTCCTAAAATTGCACAAAAAATTCTAAATGAATTGAGGAGCTACATATTAAGATATTATATTCCAATTATAGAAAAGTAACACTATAAAATTGAATATGAAGTATGTGAACTCAGAAGTAATAGAAGAAATCACAAAGAATAGATCATCAGATTTAATTACATACAATTAAAGTTTTTGCATAGCTAAACAGACCAAAATATAAAGGCAAAAGAGAAAAAAAAAGCTTCTGTAAATATGTCTTTAGAAAAAAACAAAGGGGTAATAATTTTATTCTGTGATAAACAAAAGAACATCAATTTACAAAGAAAAACAACTAAAAGTAGATAGATAAGTAACATATTCTCCAAAGAATAGGTAGTATTTTCATTATTCTATTATTGTATTTGTAATTATTAAACAACATTTAACAGTGATTACTGCCTGGAATTATGCTAAATGTTAAATATACAGCAGTTTATACAGCACTCTGAGCCCATCTTGTAGATATTACTTGATAATGGATTCAATTCCCAAGAAATGATTAAATTAAAAATCAGATATGAAAACATGATGCAAGATTAAGGTGATTATTTAATCCATTTAAATTGAGAACCAACACAACTGTGGAATTTAAATACTAGCATGTAAATATCATAAACCTTAACTAAGTAGAAATAAATAATGCAACAGAACAAAAATAAAGGTGAAAGGAAACGAAGATAGAAAACAGAAAAGAATGCTAATTTTTATAATTCCTTATGGCAAGTTGGTTAACAAAGTACCTACAATTTAAAAGATGTAATTTAGAAATCTGACTCCTATCTGCTAAAGTTTTATAAGCTGATTTTTAACCTTGGAAAGATTCTTGAAAAGACCATGCTATGCGACAAAGAAACTTTAATCCAGGTTTGGTGACACCTGCCTGTAATCTGAGCAGTCTGAAAGGTTGAGACGTAGCCCAAATTCAAGTCCATCTTAGGGAGACCTTTTCTTAAAATGAAAACAAAGAACACTGACAAGGCTAGCGATTAAGCTCAGTGTAAAGGTGTTGGTTCAGTTCCTATGGTAAAACAGATAGAAACAGATCAGAGATTCAGAGAGCTGTGTCATGTGATGAAGAAGTACTTAACTAAAAGTTCAACTCCTTTCATTCTTTCTTCTGTGAGACTCCAGGAAAATAAATCATAATTTTTTGAAGAGAAGAAGAAAAATAGAAGCACCCCTGGCGCTGGCCAAGAGGAGAACCAGCAGCCTCCAGATTCGGCCCTGTTGGAACTTAGGCGCCTGCACAGAAAGGCAGTTTGCCCGCCCTCTTGGTAAACGCCCCTGGTTTGAGCCAGGAGAAGCACCAATCAGCGGCTCCCCAGAGCCTACCGGGCGCGGGCTGGGAATCAAACATCTCTCCCAAGCCGCCCCCATCAGCAACTGGGGACGGAGGTCTGAGCATCTCTTGGGTGGATGACCATATGCAGTGTGGCAAGTACGGGGGATTTCCTTCTGTCTTCTGTTTGAAAGCAAAGGTTGTCTTCACTGTTATGTTTTGTTATGATTGTTTTGCTCTAATCAATATTCTCCTTCAATTGGCTTTATAACATTCTGTCTTTGATTTGATTTTGCTATACCTAATTGACTCGACAACTATTGTGAAGATAATGAGATATACTATAGTACTTATTACTACTATCCCAGTACCCTGTGAAGTTCTGTACCCATTTCACTGCATTGTCTCAATTGTCATGTTTTGATATATTTTTACTACCTTCAAAAAAAAAAACATAGTAAAATTAGGAGTAATAAAACCCAAAATGTGTAATTGCTATTGTAAAAAAGAGAGGAAAAGAAAGTGCTCTAAAGGATACTACTACATGTATGTTTAAGTGTGCAGGATTGATAACCATATTACTGAGTTTTTATTGGATAATCGAACAGAACTGTTTGCAGTCTCACTGTTTGAATGTTCACTTTGTATGCTTTACCTTTGTAACTTGAACAACTACTTCTAAGAGAACAATGTGTAATTATCAACTAGTGATTTCTTACTGTTTATTTTTTTTGAAATTATGTATTATTTCTACCCTTTTCTGTTTTGTTCTTTTCTTTAAGTAAATAAAAAAAGAAGAAGAAAAATAGAAATAAAATAAAACAGAGTTTCACATCAGGCTAATAGAGTAATAATAATTGGATCATAATATTTTTAATTACTTCTCTCTCCCCTCCCCTTCTCTCTATTCCTAAGAGTCATAGAGCAGCCAGGTGGGACAGGACCCTCTCCTAGGCAACCCCTCAATGAGGAGGATGTCAGAACAAAAGAGATATAAGATATGGAGAATTATAAGATAAAACTGGAATGTTAAATTATCAAAGTGGCTAAAATAAATGCTGTTATTGCAAAATAAAAATAAAGAGTAAAGAGGAAGGTAGGCAAACAAAGTGTCTAGGAGTTTCTTTTAGAATAGAAAAGAAACAAACAGTAGAGAACATAAATGCATACCCGAACTTCTGGATTAAAATGGAAGAAAAGGAAAATAAAAATCAATTCTACCAAGCCAGCAGATTTAAGGACTGCAAAACAGAAGAAAGACAAACGTTAAACAAATGGTATACTTTAAATATAATTAAAGGGACAAAAATCAATGTATCATCCATAATTTCCAGATTAATAAATATTATTAGATTGTTCTTGAATGACTTGTATCTAGTTATTGTTTCTATCCTTCCGTTTCCTTCCCTTCTTTTACTATCCCTTTTTTCTCACTTTTAAAAATTCTTTGCAATGTGTTTCTGTCAGTTTCATAATAAAACAGTACATAAACATGGCTAATGGAGCTATTTCATTGCTAATCAAATTATTAATGAAATTCAGAGGAAAAACAGATTTCAGCTGGAGAAGAAATATAAGCATTCCTTGAGTCAGCATAATCTAACATTCATCCTGCTTTCTGATTCCAGGGGTGGGACAAGGAGGGAGAAGACAGCAGGCAAATCAATGTGGAAATATTTAGGCTGTGGCTGTTTCAAACAGAGAAAAGACTGCTGGCAAGCCCAGCTTCTGAGAAGGCTGCCCACTGCTCCCTGCATTTGGCTCTGTAATTAGAGCTGCTGTCTTCCTTACCTCGTGGGGTACAGCATGGGAGAAAGCTCTTGAGGTTCCTGGGGGGAAGGCCTGCAAAAGGATAAGAAAATACAGAAATAGAGCTGGGGTCAGATGGGGCCCTTACTGTCCTGATGGGAGGAAAGGAACTCCTCACCCACTGTAGCCTGTTTATTTATACACTCAGGAGGAACATGTCAGTTTCAAACCCACAAAATAGCAACTTGTTTGCCTGGCCAGCCTGGGCCCCTTGCCTTCTTGGAGCTGGAACAGCTTGTTTATGTGACTTGTTTTGGGCTGTGTTTTCAGGGCTGGCCTTGCTTTAGCCCCACACATGTGATCAGTCTCCTGCTTCAGTGGCTCTACAGAAAGCAAACATAGCCCTTTGGGCCTGTATTTCCCAAAGTGGACATGTGTGAATTACCCTCAGCCAGTGTTTGGGATTGTCACATGTGGGCACTGTGTTCCCCAGGGGTCCCCCAATGAGGTCCTGACTGGCTAGCCCATAGGAGGCAGACTGTCAGGGGGAAGGCCAGTAGGAGATAGATGGGTTAGGACCCCAAAGCCTAACTCTCCCCCACTGCCTCCTCCCTTCCAGCTCTGCCTCTGGGCCCTAGCACCTGAGCTCTTTCCTCAGCCAAAATCTTCTGCCATGTGCTTCCTAGAGCCAGACAACCATGCAAGGATGGAGCCCTCCAAACTGTGAGGCAAATAAACCTCTGTTCCTTTAAGTTTTAGGGCCCAGGAATTATGTCACAGGAACAAAAGGTGACTAGGACAGCATGGATCTTCCCAGCCTGGAAATGGCTGCAGAGGTACAGGAGGGGACACACACAGGTACTGGGGAGCAGGGGCCAAAGTTGAAGGCCTCCTGGCAGCATGCCCAACAATAGGAGGGACCCCAAAACAACCAGCTTTGGAGATACCTCAAGGCAGGGGCCAGAGCAATCCCCAAAGCATTGTGCAGAAAGCCACATCCCATGAGAAGGGGCATGGCCTCTGTGGGAACCTCATGCAAAACTAGACAGGCGCCCACTACCAGCAGCTGGTCGTGTAGATGCTCAGAGGTCTTAGTACAACTTGGGAAAATGAAACCCTGGTGGAAATTATACCAGTTTCCCAAAACAATGGCTTAGCAGGAAATTGAATTTGAAAAATAAGGTAATACCTTCTTGCACACCAGAGTTTGCAAAGTAAGACTTAGATGCGTGAGTGTGTTCCTCTTCACAGGACTCCACACCTGGTGACACGCCAGCCAGTCCTGCCCTAGACTTCCTCGAGAGTCCCTCCTCAGCTCTCTTCACCCGGGGATCATGGTACTGTGCTTTGCCCGCCTTCCCTGAAGCCAGCCCGAGGATGGGTTCAGCATGCAGCTCTGCACCATGCTGTGTGGCCCACCTCCAACACCTTCTCCTCTCCAACCCTTCTCCCATTCACCAGCGAAGGAAGTGGCAGACAATAGAAGCCACGTCCTCGAGACCACACAGCAAGTCCAGTGGAGCTGCAGCTGCCCAGCGAGGTGGTGACTGGAAAGGCCTCTCTCTTCTCAGACCCAGGCAAGCTCTTTCCTTTCAGCCAGGAACACAGCTCCCTCACACTCTTGGGACTGTGGACACCTGCCCAGCACTGTCCCAATCACAAGACCCCAGTCTCTTAATATTGTTAGTGTTTTACTGCTGGTTCCCCAGGAGCAACCTATATGCTGAATAGTGCAGTTTGTGAGAGACAAGCAGGAGGATACCTCTTCTCCATCGCTGCACCTCCTTGCCTCTTCATTTTACAATTATAACATTATGTAAACAAGCTCCTCTCAGAGCTGAGCACATAGCTGTACCTCATAGCTGTTTGTTGACACTGTTCTCACTGCTGTGTAACTGTTACATTAGCAATAGGTTAACATACCAATTATGTTAATAATAACATCTACAACTTGTTCTTGAGGCACTCGGTGCCATCTTCAACACAGTGACCTACAGATATCATCACAGCATCTTGCAAATAAGAGACCAAATCCCAAAGAGGAAGAAGGGATTTCTGCAGCCGGAGGGGGTAGCAGGTGTTAGACCCGCACTGCCTGAACCCAAATCCAAACCCCACTATACAGAATGGTTGTTGCTTTCCCTCAACTAAAGCTGTCTAATGCCCTTTAAATTTGCTCAGTAGGATTAATTTTTCATCTTCTCCTAGCTAAATTCTCAGGACTTTCCTGATCATTTCTGGGAATTATAAAATCTGATGTTATTTCAGATTGAAAACTCAGCCATGATTGAGAAATGAGAAGGTCCAGCTCCGTTTCAATCTTAACTTGGAAGATTGACTTAGCTTGGTCTCCTGGAGGGTCTCCTGCGGGCACAGCCTTCCCTCTTGCACTCCCGTTTTCCTTCCTGTTAGCTGCCGGTTCCTCCCATTTCCTGTCATTTTTGAACATGGAACCTTTGATGTAAGGAGAATTGTGCTTTTGTAAAAGCCCATCACTCGCATTCAGCAATGATCCCCTGGTCCACCCCATCCACCCCTTTCAGCCACCTGCATCTACCCATTTTTTGGCTGCATCTCTGGCCCCTGGGCACTAGGCCAGAGAGGACCGAGTTGGACTAGAAGTGCACAAGGCAACAGGACCATTGCTGGGGGAGACTGCCAGGAAAGTAGCTACAGGGGAGCCATGAGGCTGGAAGGACCCCGCCACAATACAGAACTAAGTCACCACATGGAAATCATGCCATTTTTCTGAGCTTACATTGCCTCCTGCTGAAAGTTCAAAGTCTCACCTTGCTCGGGCATTTCAGGACTCATAAGCTGATGGGTGAAAACATGCTATGAAGCAGAGTATGAGAAAATGAATGAAACAGGGGAATGATGTGAGCAAACTGCACATCCATATTCCATAGGCGTCACCCTACCCCAGTGCTCTCGCTAGTTCTCTGACAAGAGCCTTCCAGTGTCATGCATAGAGTTTATCACTAGCCGTCGCTAATACCCAGCAATCTGCCAGCACTGCCCTCAATACAGCCAGGACCCCTGGCCTCTGCCCCTGCTGCAGGCACACCCTCTCCGGGCCTCCCCAGGGGCCTCCCCAGGGACCTTCTGACCTTTCTGTCCCTCTCCAGCCACACCCAGCAGGAGTTTTTGCTCTACAGACAGGTAAGTTGTTTGAATTGTGATAAAACAGACTATCCTTTTTCATGTTTTAATAAAATCTTAGTGAGATATAACTGGAAAAATCATACACATTTAAATTGTCAACCTTGTCATGATACACACATGCAGTGTGATATAATCACTCCATCAAACCAGTGTGTCTTCCCCCATAGTTACCGTGTGTGTGTGTGTGTGTGTGTGTGTGTGTGTGTAGCTTGAAGGTGAAGGACCACCTTCAAGCTGGAGCCTTTGTTCTTTGCTTGGATGTGTGGACTTTGACCTTCCTCTTTCCTCCAAAGCACCCTAAGTGGCCTGGCTGCAGCATCCCTTCTGGTCTCCCAGGAGCTCCACAATCACAGAAATCCAGCTTCCTGCCCTGCGCAGTTTATCCTCTGGAGTCCTCTTCTGAAAGCCAGGAGAGGCACAGGGTGTGGGCAGCACTATAGATTCCCTCACAGGGGTGGTGGGGCTGGGGACCACACTGTCAAGCTGTGTGACAAGAGGCAGGCTCAATGGCCTAGTGGGTGGCCCCACCAGCCTCCTCCCACCCAGCCTCCTGCCCCAGCACACCCTCATCTCCCTCCTCTGCCACTGACCTCCCCACCACTACAGTAACCAGCCCAAGGGTGGGTTTCTCCCATTCTCATTTTCAGGCCTGATGCTGTTCTCGAAGAGTAAATAAAAGCAAATAAAATTCAGCCTGCTGCTATTGATCTCCAGTCACTTCAGAATGTTGCCACAGCAACCAACAGGGACCTGACAGCCATATTGTCCCTTCCCTCCAGATTTCCCCACACATCCCACAGCTTCAGCACCCTCTCCTTTCTCGGAGATGCTGTCCAGGGCCACAGAGGGTGCACCAGCCAGGGCACATCCAGGAAGCTGGCTGGCACAGGCAGACAAGGGTAGGGAGAGAGGCTGAAGGACTGGCTGCTTTGCTGCTCTGTTGAAAACAGGAAAGCAGGGACTCAAAGGGACCTCCCTAAGAAAGTCTTCCAGTGGGCTTTGCTGCTAGCTGGAGGCACTGGGAGGGTGCACAGCACCCTGGGGAAAGAAGACAGATTTTGGTGGCACCGCCTCCTTCCTCCCCAGGCTCCTCAGAGACCAGGGCTGCCCCAGCCCCTCCACTCAGCAGGGTCCTGGCCTCAGGCTAATGCTGTCAACCTTCTTTCCCTGTGAAAGGTCCCAGGATCCTGTTCAATAAGACACTCAGGCTGAGTCACAGCGATAGACCACAAGCCGAGGGCCTAGGCTGGGGAGAAAATCAAGTTTCTTCGGGTCATTGTTGGTAGGAGGTGACCAAGCCGGGGACCCTGGCTCTCCAGCAGCCTGATAAAGGGCGCGGTGGGCGCAGGTTCCCACAGCCCTGGACCCGCGCGGGGGCGCTGCAGCGGCGTTGTCTTTGTCCGCGGCGCCGGGCGCCACCTGCTGCCCATCGGCGCCTCCCGCGTCCGTCTCCTCCTGCAAAGCAGGGGACCGGGCGCAGGGAGGGCTGTCACGGGTGGGCCAGAAGCGGCTGGAGCTCCGATCATCTGCACGGCCCTCGGCTCTGCGCTCTCCAGGGCCGTCCCTGGCCTCCTCGGTTAGTTTCCGGAGCCTGGGGTCGTGCAGGGCGGCCGGGGCAGGGCTCTGAGCCCGGGCGCCAGGCGGAGGGTCTGCAGTCTCCCTCGGGCCCTGTGCGGGGTGCACAGAGCCCCTTGGGAAGGAGGGCCTGGGCCGTCCCTTCCTCTCCCTCCCGAGGGCTGGAGGGGTGCATGGCCCCAGTGGGTAATAAATCATTGCGAGACACGGACTCCCAGAGCCTCGGCCCCCCCCCCAAACACCGAGCTCCACTGCACTTCCGTAAGAAACGGTCTCCTTCGTCTCTCTTTCACTTTTTGTTTAACCCTATAAGCTTTTCCTTTCTCCTCCGTTCTGACCCTGACCCTTCTGACTTCGTGGGCAACAGCCTGGATGTACAAGTGCCTCACCGGCTGCTGTGCTCTGAGACAGGGCCTTTCATAAGAGGCTGCAGGGCCGTCCTAACCAGCACGACCAGGCCCTGAGCCGAAAACCGCAGACACAGACAGCGACCTGGAGAGCGCACAGGAAGAGGACGGACCGGCAGGAACATAGGAGGCCTCTGTGAGATCCAGGAGAGACGCCTCCCAGACACCAGGCAGCTGGACCTGACCTCGGCTAGCTGTCCCAGGACACAAGCTTTGGACCAAGCAGAATTAAATCGCTGCTCCAAGCTGGCAGGACCTTCCTGAGGCCCTTGCTGGACCCTGTCTCTCCTCTCCAGAGAGTTGCTAAAAAACCACTTTGAAACCACAGTGCCCGGCTGCAGGGTCACCGAAGGGCCTGGTCACCTCTCTGAGGAGCTCTAAAAAGGCTGAAGTTTATGAGTGTGTGAGACGTTTGCAGCAGAAACATTTGTTCTCAAACTGCTCTCCAGCTGCTGATGCAAACTCTTCTAATGCTCAAAAGTGCCCATACATCTGCTTGATGGCCACTTCCCTGGAGGCGGAGTGGAGACTGGGCTGCCAGAAGAGGCTGGGGTAGGGGGACAGAGCCACCCCCAAAGGGGGGCCCTGCGCAAGTGCAGGCTGAGTGTCCCTAGCCTGAAAATGCAAAGTGCACCAATCTCTGCACTAACAGGATGCCACAATCAGAGGAAAACCGTGCACCTGGTCCCACGCCGTGGCTCACAACCAAAACACTGTTACATAACATGAGTTTCAGCCTGTGAGGTTAACGGGTACATGAAAAGTAAACAAATTTTCTGTTTAGACCTGTGTCTCGTACCCAAGATATCTCTCTATACATATTCAAATATTCCAAAATCTGGGGAGAGGGATCATATACTTCTTCTCTGGAGTATTTTGGCCAAGAGATAATTAGCTTGTGGAAGAAGAAAGAGAAAGAGGAAGGGAAATTGGAGGGAGGGAAGATGAGCTTGTTCTGAAATCTGTATTTATTTATATGGAAAGTTCTACAAAGATGTAGGAAGTCATTCATATTTAATTACACATTTAAAACATGCCACATTGAAACTAGTTATCATTTTATTAGAACAAACCCAATTTATTCACAGCCCTGTATCTTTTAAATCTCCCGCACTAGGTGGGATCTAGTTCTAAAAAGACTGGGGCAGAGGGCAGGTTCCTACTGAGCAGAGGGGCCAGGGTGGCCCAGCCCACTGGGGCCGGACACAGTGTCCCAGCAGCTTGGGGGAAATGACCACAGCAAGCTTACAGGGTCTACCCCAGACTGGTGCCCTGAGTGTGCAAAATCAGACAGGTAGCAGTTTTCCCTCCAAAACTGCGGAATCAGCAGGCTCCGGCAGCATCTAGGTCTGTCTGAAGAGACAGGTTAGATGCAAACGCTGATGGGTTTGTCTTCAGGGTTCTCATCCCTTCTCAGAGCTCCCCTAGGACGCCACCCATGCTGCAACTGAGACTCCAAGAGCAGACACTGACCTGGACAAAAGACAGCAGATCTGCGATGTGCTTTGCCATGTTTTTATTTCACTCCTTCAATGTACCTAGGGCCAAGGTCGGAAGGAGGAAGGAAAGCAGCTGAGGGGTGCCGGGGACAGAGGAGTCCCTGCAGAGAGTTGCACGGGGATAGGGGAAGAAAGACCAAGCTGCCCCAGAAAGGCTGGGCACAAGCCATCCTTGAGGGTGGCTCCCTCTCCAGCCTGGCCTGGGACACTTGGACACCACTGACGGAGCATGAAGAAAAAACCTGGCCCACCTCTAGCAAGCACAGGCCTCCCCTGAGATCCGGGCAAAAGCAGGCCAGCCCCAGAGTTACAGTGGCTCAAAACCTGCTGGTCCAATGTGGGGGTGCCCAGCCTACCTTGCCACAGCCCACCATGGGCCCATGGATTTGCACACCTGCACAGCACTAAACGTGGTATCTGGCAGAGATCGGCAGCACCTGGTTGGCAACATGGCTCACGGTGACAGCCAGAGGGGCAGAGAGACAGGAGGCTCTGTAGACACCACCGCACAGCTGAAATGGCTGGAAGCAACATGGCTCATGAAGGTGCACGTTAAGCAGACCCTGGGGCTCCCCGCAGGCTTAGGCTCAGGAAGAGGCTCAGGCCCACTGCCATCCTGATCGATCGGGTGCCCAATCTGTACCGCAAACAGAGGAGGGAGGATAAGGCATTGGGAATCAAGTTGACCCAATCTATGGCTAAAAGGCCGCATCCAGTTTGGGGAACAAACCTGCATGTCAAGGTGATGGCAGACCTGACCTGACAGGAAATGCATGGTCCAAAAGGCACAGACGCTGCATAGACAGGCAACATGCAATGTTTCATTCCAGGAAGATGAAAAGATGATGCCAGTAAGAAAACGCAATCTAAGGGCCAACTTGACCTGCGGCCAACAATATTTTTAATTAAACCAAGAGGACCTGGGTAGATGAGGAGACCAAGGGTGGGGGAACAGAAGAGTTGAATCCACAGAAACCTGACAGGAAGTCCACAGATAACTGCCTGGGACTGATTGATACGTTGGGAAACAGCAGTCTAGGTTCGTAAGTCAGGGAATTCATAGTAGAAGACAGGTTCAGAATGATGGTGGAGAGTGTCTAGGCTGGATCACTAGGTGAGCTGGGAAGGAACTGAGCTGCCTTTGGTCACTTTTGCAAGTGACCAAGGACCCTGCTCTGGGTCTCCGTGTCCCTGTTTGTGACATGATGGTGTCATCAAGGTGACCTCTAGTGACAGTTCAGCCCTGCAGTCTGGGGCTCTGGACTTGTGGATTGACTGATACCACCTCCTGGTACTCCCAGCACCCCTGAGCCCACTCCCCATTTTCTACATCTGCCCCCATAAACCCTGCACTGCCACTCTGTCTGGTGAGCAAGACATAAATATGCTGCAGAATGAATGAAAGTATGATCACACAAGGGACAAACGGAAGAGCAAATGAATGAAACTGTGCTACCTAGTTCTGTGTACATTCTAGAATTGGAGAAGTTGAGTCAGTGAAGCCATGCAAAGCAAATGGAAATGACCACACAGATTCTGCTCTAAAGGAATAAGGAGCAATGGTGAAAGACACACTGGCTTCCCACAGAGGCAAAATTGCTATGGAGAAATAAGGAAAATCTCCCACAGAAAGCAACATGTGCTACTGTCAGGACTTATTTTGGAGCCAAGCACCCAGCAAGGCCACCTGATGCTGGGTGGCCTTGTGGCCCTGTCATCTGCCAGGCATGGTAGATTGGAGATGCTTGCATGTATTGGCAATCCCAGGGTGCAGGCTGTCTTCAAGACTGAAGCTCTGCTGAGGGGAGACAAATAGCATTGCTGGGTACCTACTCTTTGTCGCTGATCTTTTATATATTTTTTCTCAGTCCTGACAATGACCTTGTGAAGTAAGAATCATAACCCTGATTTAACAAGGGGAAAACTGGACATCTGAGAGCTTATCTATCTTCCCTTGGTTTCCATAGCTAATGAGCATCTGAGCTGGGATTCAGAGCAAAGGCCAGGTCATAGTAAGAGCCATTCTTCTTCTTCTCTGGGTTTGTGAAAGACTCACATTGCACAGTTGCAGGACGAAGGTCTCTCATCCTGCTGAGGAAAGATGGGGCCACCACAGCCCAGGCTGGGAACTGGGTGAAAAATCATAGTAACTTGTCCGTCAGAAGGGGAAACAGGAGAGGGAGCTGCTGTCACTGTATTTATCTTACAGATGGGGCACTTGTCACATTATATTAATTCTGTGTTCCCTACCAAGCAGATCTCTCTTTTCCATTTCTACATATTTTAAATGCATCCCAATGAGAGATGATTTAACAATTTCTGTGAGGTTCTGGTATTTATTTTGGAGTATTTTTTTTATTTGGTTTTTGTTTGACAGTGTTGAATCATCAAAATATTGCAAAGCATTTTTCTGGCTCACTAACTGAGATGCTCCTGCCTAATTGCCTGCTGTTTCATTCTTTCTTTGTTAGAATGATGTGAGATTTTTGCTCTGTTGCTTCCAGAAAGCAAATGATGCTCCCAGACTGCCCCTCCATTTGCACCTCTGCCAGGATGACAGCACATCACAGACCCCAAATCGTAGCCTAGGGCAGGTGGTGGGGAGTGAAGCCAGGGAAGGGAGGGAAGCTCCCTGCATGCCTGTAGCTCCTTCCCAGCACCCTTCCCTGAAGTAGTTATAGATGTATGCACGTCTCAGCAGCCCATGAGTACCTGTGCTCTGAATTGCGAAAGGGTTTTTTACACTGATGAACACTAGAAGCCCTGGCACATAGTCACAAGGGCTCTTCTAGTAGCCTTACTTATCCACAAAGAACCTGCAGCCTCTAACCAATGGGCCTGGCCAGTGCCACAGAACTGCACCCCACTGGTACTTGGCACAGGTGAGGGCTCACCTGTGCTCAATAGGTGAATGCTTCCTGCTATCGCAGATCTCTATCCTCTGGCTCCAACTCCACCACCGGTTTCATCAGATTGACACTGCTCTTCCAGCTCCACACTGGTGTGTTGTGCATGTGGACCTTCACCCCAGGATAGTCCTGTCAGTCCAAATTCTGGGCTGTCCCAAGAAGCTGTTTTACCTGGGTCTCAGAGTAGGAAATCCAATCCCAATAGCCCTTGACTGTATCAGAACTTCGAAAGAGAGTGTAGAGAAAGACAAGATGGCTGATCAGTGAGCAGCAAAATACAAAGCCTCCCAGGAGAAACAACTCATATGCAAGAATAAAACACCCTGGAGAGACCCAGACAGAGGGAGATGGATCCTCTTGACACAGGAAGAAATTAAAATGTAAAAAAGCTCATCAAATACTTTGGGACTACAATTGAAACAGCTAAAAATTACGTGACACAGCATTTTCGCGGCAACCCACCAAGTTTGCACCAGCTTGAATCCACATGGTTGGCAGAGCTGCCCAAACTCATTCCCACCACCACTCATAGGAAATATAGCAGCATTGCAGTTGGGGATTGGTGAGCCCAACGGAGAGCTGAGCCAATGAAGGAACCTCCATTAATCCAAGGTCAGTGCTGGGAATGAGACCCCCCCACACACATGGGAAGGGCACTACCAAATGGGCGACATGATGGAATCGGGCAGGAGGAGCCTGAACTGGGAACCACAGTGTCTTCAGTTGGTTCCTCCCTCCCCAGAGCAGATTCATGGGATTTGCTTGGACTGGGCAGCGCCACTGGCCGGGACCCAATGAGCCAGCCCAAATCGATTCCCTGCGCCTAGCACGCACTAACCAGGTGAAGGCCCCTGAAGTTTGGTTGGCCCGGTGGGGAGGGGCAGGCGTAGGCAGCCTGCTTACACCTCAGTGACAAGAGCAGGCAGGAGAGGGCGGAGGTCCCTCGGAGGAAATGTGGCCAACAGAGAAGGTTAGTGGTTCCCTCTGATGAGTTCAAGTTAGAAGGATCTCCAACCCTCCCCCACATTCACTCAGTCAAATTCCTCTTCCAGACAGTGGGCATAGCTACAGGCCATACTGACACATAGCTGTCAAATACTGAATGAATGTCTCACCTACGTAAACTACACAGACAAACATGCCCTTCTTGCCCCTTTTGCTCCTCTATAAACATCTGTCCATATCATGGTACCTAAGAGAGTTTTGTGGCTCTCAAGGGACCTTCCACACTATTAGAATTGCAGGCTTCATAGCATCTGCTAGCAGTGACTAGGAGATATCATTATATTAATCCTTTTTATGGGCAAGGCAAGTGGGATTCAGAGAAGCTAAGAGCATGTCAGAGCTGCAAGTGTAGACACAGCACTTGAATCCAGATTCTCTGCCCCTGGTTGCTATGTCTTTTCCAATGCAACCTCTCTAGGGGAGAGAAGTCAACTTGCTTGAGCACCTACTGTATACCAGACATCTTTATGTGCTTTATTTCATTTAATTGTTGCAGCACTTCCGTGAGACAGATTCTGGAACCAGCCACTTCCCCTTGCATTCTGAGAAACAGGTAGGTCAAGTAACTTGCCAAAGTCATTCAGCAGATAAGTGACAAGGTCTGGATTCCAGTGCACGCCTACCTGACTCCAAAACCCATGTCTCTGCTCCTCAACACATGGCCCAGGCTTGTAGACAACTCCATGTCCTGTGACTGTCTCTTTGGAATACAAGCCCTCATGTTACTGCAGCTAAAGCAATCTTCATAAAGAAATTATCTCTCTGAGCAATTAAATAATAAGCAACAAACAGAACTTTAATTCCCAGATTTGCAACTAGCAGAACAGTATAATATGTGTACTTGTTCCATGCTGTCCCTGTGTAACATTACACAAATCTCAGATGCATTTTTAAATGCTTTTTAATTGTTAGAATTGATAAACCCATTAGCCAAAACAAAGACATCATGACTCAACACTGAATGTCCCTCCACAACATAAAACCACCTAAAATCACCAAAGTTCCAGAAGGGACTACTGATGAGTCACATCTACAAAGTTTTACATAAAACACAAATGGTGTCCTCTACAAATTAACAGGAGCTAATTTTTCTTTGCTTTTGTCTCCTGTAGTCTTCCTTTCCTGGTAAATCAGTGCTTTCCCATGGAGGGAACCAGGACAGGGGAGGCTGTCCTGGTGTCCCATGGGCCACAGTGTAGGTCACAGTGCCCCTGGGCCGTGGTAGATGAGCCAGCACCCAGTTGGGCCATGGGAACTCTTCCTGCCTCAGGCACTGCGTTGCCTTTGCCCTCATGTTCTGTCCTTGTTCCTCCCACCTAGTAGCCAGTACCCCTTCCATTGGTCCCTAGGCCAAGTATGAGCAGAGATAGGGCACAAAAGCCTGCCCATCTGGCTGCAGCTTCAGAGCAAGTGCTGTCCCTCCTCACTGCTGGGGTTCTGCCATGGTTGCTCTTGGTCCAGGGCATCCACCAGTCCATGGATTACTCCTGCATGAGCTGTAACCGTGGTCTCCTCCTTTAATCAGCCCCCAGACTCCCAGGATGCAGAGATTCCTTGGATTTAATCTGCTGAGATGTCCTTTTCTTTTCTTGTAAGGCCTCTACTGAGTCCAGGACACACAGGCTGAGTGTCTTCTTCCCCTCTAGTCCCTCTCCTCCCACCTGCCTGCTCTAGTCTTTCTTCTATTGCTGGAAGAAATTTTCCTAAATCACCACATGTTTGAAACTGAGCTGCTATTATGTCCCAACAACAGTGCGGGTGAATGATTACTTGTCTCAAGAAGTACCCTGTAAAATTCAAGACAAGATTGGAGTGGTGAGGAAGAGTAGCATCCTTCTCACATGTCCAGAATTGCGCTCCTGGGCATTCTCTCTGGGTCAATGGCCTCGCTGATCATTCAGCCATCCACTCCAGAAAGCCAGAGTAAGCTCCAAAATCCTACAACCAATCAGTAGCCAAGAGTTGTCAATCTGTCTCCTTAACACCCCAAACATGCCATCTTCTCTCCATCCCGAAATGGCATTACTTGATTCCTGCTCCTCTCTCACACGGATAATTGCAGTAGCTTCTGGGCTAGTCTGCTGTCTGTTATTTCCCCTGAACAATCCAATTTTCCTTCCACTCTGAGGCCTTAGTGCTTTTTAGGAAATTTAGACTCTAACCCCTGAAAATACTGCACTTGCTATTTTTCTTCTTTCCCTGTCGGTCCATCCTCCCCAGAACTGTATCCAGATGGGGGTGAGTTGCTACAACACAGGATGGAGACAGAGCCACCCCCAGGTACACAGGGGAACCCAGCACACCACTCCGGGGGATGCTGTTCCCCCATCCCAACACCCCTGCCCACGCTCCCCTGGGCCACTCCTCCCAGTGGTACGCTCAGAGAATCTCTCCTCTCTCCAACAACTGTCAGGCACTTCCTCATGCACAAACAGCCAGCACCTCTCTTCTCCTGTAGCCCTGAGAGGTCCTCATGGTGAATGTTTCATAGACTTTGCAGACTTAATGCTGACACTCAGAACTACTCAAGAACAGGAACTTAGTTTCTTTCTCATATACCTGGGGGGCATGTCATGCTCAGTGAGGTGAACTGAACTCATCCAAACTCATTACAGGACACTTCTGAAATTCCTTAATTCTCTTTCTTAACAATTTGAGTATATATTTTTTTATCTTCATTGAAAATGATACTTAATGGCAATAGATCCCAAAGTACAAGAACTTTTTCCTATCCTACGCATCAGTCAACCGGATAAGGTACCTCAAAGCTGCTAGGAAAGTGAAAGATCACCGAAAGTTTTAGATTGGGCAGAAAGCCTTGTATATGCAATCAATTTGTGCTGAAATATCATCATTTTATGGGAAATAGCTTGGAATCTTATTCTGTGAACTCAGGATATGATTCTTCAACACAGAGAGTAAGGAGAATGTATAAAGATGCACTATGTGTCTATTCTATGACAAGCCTTTTGTTAATCTTGCTACAGTCATACAAAATGCCTACTATTGATTATTTAGCAAATAAAAAAATTAGAAAGTAAAAATATTCCTGGTTTTGGTAAAACTAGAATTGAAGCTCAAATCTAACCAAAGATTAACTTTCCATACCAAACATTAAATTAAAATCTTAAAAACATAAAAGTTATAGCATAAAGTAATGAGCAATAAAAACTAAATGCTCCAAAATTCTACCTGCATCAGATAGGATTAATAGCTACAACTAACAGTGACAAGAAATGACAGCAGGAGCTGGGGATTTAGCTCAGCGGTATAAGCACCTGCCTTGCAAGGATGCGGTCGTGAGTTCAATCCCCGGTACTGATTTAAAAAAAAGAAAGAAAGAAATGATAGCAGCTTAAATCAGCTAGACACTTATGTTTATCCACTTTCAAAATCCCAGCGCCACACTGGATTACATCTGCAGGATCACGTGCTGCTATCATTTCCAGGAGACAGCTCATCGAGTCCTGTCCAATGTAAGTATCCTTTGCATCTCTACTGCAGGCAGGGGAAGGGCCAAATCACTGTGAAGATATTACACATCAGAGTCACTTAGCTCACTTGCCAAGAACCTGGCTGCACAGATTCATCCAATTGCAAGGGAAGATGGGGAATGTGGTCATTCTTCCATGCAGCCATGTGCATCCCCACAAATCTAAGGTGCTGTGAAATGGAAATGGGTATTAGAGTGACCACATATTTGTCTTTGCCACAAATGCTTAATATTAAACATAACTGTCAGTATTGCGTGGATATTATTTCAAAGCTACCATGCCAATAGATTGCTTTTCCTGCACGTACTTACACACTAAGTCTGTGCTAGATCAAGTCACAGTAATAAGTCCAGTGAGGAGAAAGCATAAAAGGAAATGACCATTAAATTACTCAAGCATAGGGGTCAAATGGAGAGGCTGAGTTTTATCCTTATCTATGGCAACAGAAATAATATAGCATACATCATATTGAACCCAGAAAGCTGAGTGCATTCACCTGCAGCCAGATAAGAGACACCATGCAACTCTCATGCACACCCAGACGTGAGCACCAACCCAACAGGCAACCCTAATGGAAAACTGCAAAAAGGAAAAATACATACAACAAATGGAAAGTATGATATAAAATGGCAGAAGTAAGTTTTAATCTAGCAACAATGAAGTGGGTTAAATTTACCAATTTAAAACAAGACACATTGGTATTGTTGTGGATTAAAAACAGGTGGTCAACATAACACCAGAGGAATTACATCAGCGTGGTACTGAGCATGGATGGCCTGCCCACCTGAAGACTATTCCAGCATAAAAGGGAGTCGTGGAGAGAAAGAGTAGCATTATGGGTTCTCCTACGTGAGTGTTATTTGGAGCTGTTGGTTCTTCTGGAGGAGCTTGACATGCCAGTTCCCCTGATATGAATTCAGCTTTTGTCACTGGAGAAGATCAGGACCTTGTCACTGAGGATGACTGCAGTTCACTGTGAGGGAGCTCTGGTCCTTACCTTGAGCATCGCTTCCTGGCTTAAGAAGGGAAGATGTGTGCTGCTCAGTCTCCAGGAGAAGTTTGTCACGCTGACTTTCTGGTATGAATTCAGCTGCTCTCAATGTCAGAGGAGCTCAGGACCTCACTGTCACTGAGGATGGCTGTAGTACTTTTCAGAGGAGCCCTGGTCCCTAATTTGAGCATTGCTTCCTGGCTCCAGTGTAAAATCTTCAGCCTGCTGGCACAGATCCTTCACCCTGCTGGCATAGATTTTTAGCAGACCTTTGTGCCTTCCCAGCACAGATCCATGTGATAGACTTGCATGAGGCACTGTCAAGGGCTCTGGGTCTTCAGCTGGACTCATGCAGGACATAACTGTGGAATCCAGGCCCTCAACTGGATTTTCCAGATCTTTAGTGTTGTGGAAAGATTTCCTGCACTTTCTTGTATTTAACTCTGGGTGACCATCATACATAATATTATAAATTCTGTGTCCTATATGTAATTGTTCTCCTTGCAACTTCTGACTACAATAGGCATATAGAAAAGAATATCCACCAAAAGATGTCTTAGACACATTTGAAACCAAACAATAGAGAAAATCTTTTAAAAAGAAAGAAAAAAACTTGCAAAAAAGATACACCAGACAAATAGGAGGCACACAAATCTTGGGGAATGAAAAACTGACAAAATGAAATTCAAAACACAAAAAGAAATGTTACAAAAGGGTAAGAAAATAGAATCACAAATATTTATGTACCTTACAATTTAATTTCAAAATATATAAAGTAGTAACTGACAAGTATGGAAAGAACTACAGGAACCAACAGTTATAGCTGAAATCAAATGCCCCCTCTCAGGGCCTGACAGACAAAGCAGGAAAAACATAGAATATCTGAGTAACAGAATTGTTGAACAAGAGGACACTATACTCAGTAAATATCAAATGCATATTTTAATTAGACATCGCACCAGCTAGGTGTGGAAGTGCAAGGCTAGCTTGGCCCACATGAGACTGAATCTGAAAAAACCAAAACGTTAGCTGGCACTAAAAACAGCCACATGTTAGGTCTCAAAGGAAGTGTCAGTAAGTCTAGGAGCTCAATATCACAGAGGAGATACTCTCTTCTCATAAAACATGACATTAGAAATTACCAGCAAAATATGAATTTCAAAAGCCTGTGTATCAGGAACAAGATTATACAGTATTAACATTTGCCCAGACAAAATCAGATAGGTAAGCCATAAGTGCTTAAAATCCATTAACGATTAAAACACCCTGTTTCAAATTTTGTGGAAGGTGTTATGATTTAGGTCTAACTGTTCTTCCAGGAGCCTCACATGACCAGACAAGGGACTTTGGAGGCCGAGTCAATCGCACCTTGGGCTTATACGCCCTTGTGGGAACACCTGCTGACCTCCATAGACTTAGCTCCTTGATGGCCCCTCTGTGTCCTGCTCTTCTCCAAAGATGCTATGCTTCTTCCAACCTGTCTGCCTTTCCCTCTGCCTGGACTACCACTTCCTTCACCTTTACATAAACTGACCGAGACACACCCCTGGGTACAAAACTTCAACCTCCCTCAGGGTTGTCCTGGTGTATATAAAAGTTCTCCACACAAGGATCCCTGAAGTTCAGAATGCTTTTCCACCTCTGGGCCCTGGGAAGGAGAAATAAAGAGAAGGGAAGAGGTAAGGCTCATGCCCTGCCCATCTCTCCAGATGCTGAAACACAGCTGGACCCAATCCAGACCCTTTCTGCTAGGCCCAGCATGCACAGAACTCTTGGGGCCACTCTCCCTGCATGATGAGGACGGCTCTCACAGGAATACCTGAGTGCCAAAGGCTGCTGGCTCATACAGGTGTAAGAAGGAGGGTGCCTTAGGAGAAAGTATTAGAGGAGATCATTTCTAGAAAGACAAAGACCTGGACTTAAGGCACCAAGAATGGAGAGACATAGAAGCCAGCTTCTCATCCCCTTCTCGGGTTCTAGACAGAGTGGCTGGTGGAAACACCAAAAAGAGAACATGCCCCAGTAAAGGAAGCAGAGAGGGTGCTGAGATGTGGTGCTTGCCTGGGATGAACCCTAGTTTTGATCAGCAAAACAATCCAAATGACTTCTCAAAGGATCTTTGGCAAAGCTTGGGGACTTGTGGCTACAGCTGGAGAAACCCCTGCTCCCTTATCTTTAAGCTTGACTCTTGCAGAGATACAGGTGGTGCCCAACTCTGGCTTAGTTGGGTCTGACTGCCAGCCAGAGCATCTAATATGGTCAGTTTGGATCTAATAGCACAGGGACCAGATGTCATTCTCCATCCCTGTGGCCACAGCTCAATTTTAGATACTGCCCTAACCCCTGAGCCTTATCTAATGCCAGACAATAGCCTATGGGTCCTTGTGCACACTCACCTGCCGGAGTCCAGCTGCGGCAGGGCTCAGGGGTCCCAAAGGTGGTCAGGGAGTCGGCAAGTGAGAGACAGAAGACACTGCACACCCGTCTGTGAGTGAATCTATTTTATTTTTTAGAAGCTGGAGTATATATTTGCTAACTTTTTTCACCCTTGTAACACTTTAATCTTGTTACTTAATTAGCTTGGAAAATGTAAGCCGACGCACCTGGATGCCCACAGGAGGGAGAGATGGAGCGGCAGCTGTGAAGCTGTCATGCCGCTCCCTACATTTTTTCCCTTATCACTTATGGGAGTATGGCAGGCCCTGTGAGGATAGCGCCTGTCTTGGGTCAAGGACTCTTCATATGAATCCAACCAGGCCTTACCCGTCATGGGCCTGCAGGACAGCAATTGGTCCTGTGCCTGTCTTAGG